>VDFB02072629.1:0-47225 GCA_007258455.2 Sequoia sempervirens
TCCCTTCAATGGAGGGATCATTATATTGTATTCTTGTGATGTATGTAGCTCTTGGGTGGTATTGATGTTGAGACCTTCATCATCACTTCCATTACTTGTACATGATTTGCATTAGATTTTGTATTATATCTCTTTTGGAGATGGTTTTCCATAGAGGTTTTCTCCTTTTCCATTGAAGAGATTGCATTTTCATTTGTACATGAGTAATCTAACATGGCCTATAGTAGCTTAGGACCCATAATACATTTTGTATCATTTGCATAATAACTATAATTCCTGCTGTAATCTTCATGTAGATGTTAGTGTGAATGGGGTTATTTCCTAACTAGTTCCTAGTGAGGACCTATTCACATCATTAATAAGTTTACTTAGGATTTAGTTTCCCAGGTGGCATTCTAGAAACTAGTATTAGTGTGGCCATATCTCATTAATTAGCATGTAGTTATCTAGGCATTTAATATTTCACTCATGCATTTAAAATTAGGCATTTTACATTTAATTTTTGCAAATAAGGTGGTTATCCAACCTCCTCTCACCTTGCCTATATAAACAAGGTGCTTGTACATTTGTAAATCATCTTAGATATTCTAGATCAATTCATCATAGATCATCATTTGATCAAGTTGTCTTCTTTCTCATGCTGAATCACTTTCTTGTTCATGTGGATGGTGTTCTTCTTGGTTGATACATTGAAGACTACAACTTCAAGTGGGTTATTGTTGATTCATATTTCCAATATTAAGTTCACCACCTTGCACAAAGGTTTACTACATAATTAATGTTTCTAATATAATTTAAATCTCTTTGATCCTTCAATGCTAGATGAAGAAGAATAACTGTTCTTTCCTTCAATTGAAGAACTTGTGCTTGATTCTCAAGTAGAATTAAACAAGTATTTTATTCTAAAATTGAAAGAGAGAGTGATAAGCAGATTTATGATACAAGGAATGTTGAACTCAAAAAGGATAAAAACTAGAGAAAGCAAAGTGGTCTCCTAAATACAAAGTAAGGGAATTGTTTCAGATTTTGAGTTCATATGATTTTGCATACCAAGAGCCTCCTAATTGGGAATGTATGATCCAAACTAGGTCATACAAGTTAGTAAGTATTATTTAAACTAGCCACTGATACATTTTTTGAAGACATCTCAATGATAAGACAAATAGAAGACTTAATTCCCCAAGGTAGAGATAAAAATAGAGTTATAGAGAACTTATAAGGTAAAAACATGTATAATAAGTTACTTAGGTGATGTGGATAGCAAGATGATAATTACAACAATGTACATCAACAACAATAATATAAACTTTTAATTCTTGTGGGATTCAACTCATATGAAATTTTTAGTCATCTAAATATTATTTTCGTGAGTATTCATTTACACTAATGGAATCTTATTTTCTCATGTATGCTTGTAAAAATTATAAGAAAATTAGATCTTCTCACACAAGAACATCTATTTTTTTTATTAGGGAGAGGAACTTTCATTGTTTTTCTATTTTCACCCCTTATTTTCTTTGAGTTGGTAACTCTTAAATACTAAGAGACACCCTTCTTGCATTAATGCTACCACAATACCATGTTGAGAAGAAACACATTCTACCAAAAATATCTTAGAGAAGTATGGGGTAGCTAGAAGAAGAGTGGAAGTAAGAGCTTATTTTAGTTGTTGAAATTACTTGGGTGGCTAGCCTTTCAACCATAAAAAATCATTCTTCTCCAACAATGTTAATAGTACCACTATACAAGAATAATTATAAACAATATAATTTTGAAGTATCATGTTAGACCCAAGAATATTCTCAAACCTTTGATATTTTTAGGTTTTATCCACTCTTTGACTACTAAAATATTTGTAGGATCCACCTTAACACCTTCATTTGACACCATTTGTCATGTGTTCCACTAACTTCATCCCAAAGACACATTTGGATGCTTTTCCATAGAGATGATTATCTTCCAATATCTATAGTATATTGTCTACATGTTGTAAATGTTCTTCCCATATTTTACTATAGACAAGGATATCATCAAATAACACCAACACAATTTCTTAAGAGATAGATAAAACACTGGATTCAAGAGGCTTTAAAAAGTAGATGGAGCATTAGTGAGATTAAATGACAACTAAAAATTCATAATGATCCTTATGCATCCTAAAGGTAGTCTTCCATGCTTTCTCCTCCATTAGTTGAATTTAATGGCACCTTGAATGCAAACCTAGCTTAGTAAATAAAACTACTCCATCTAATTTTGAAGATGATGAAATGGATAAGAGACATAAATATGAAGATAAATGCAAATGAAGAATAATTACCTTTCCTTTACCTTTCTCACCCCATATATTGAGTTGAAGAAGATGCACCCATGTCTACTTGATGTGCTCCTTATACTAGTAGCATGATGTTGGGATTGAGGATTGATAGAAGAAAATAGCAACATAAGGATATGATGAAGGTAGATTGTTCAAAATGAGAGCAAATGCCTCAATTTATAGACTTTTGATGGGGAAAATCAATGTCCAAGATGCATTGATTAAATGGAGGGTCAATATTGAATGATATGATGGAGGATCATTTTGCAGTGCCACAAGAGTACGAGGTGGTAAGATAAAGCAGGCCTTGCTGCATACACATCAGTAAAAAAATGAAAGAGACATCCATGACATGCGTAAGATAAAGGACAAACGCGCGCGTGCAGCGATGCGCCAGCGTGCAGAGGAGGCCTGCTACGCAGGAGAGATATGCCCGGACATGCATGATGAAAGGCAAGAGAAAGTGCCAGACACCTGTCGTACGATGACATGATCCTTGGATCCGCAGACGGGATCTACGGCCAGGGATTTTGATGGGACAGGGCGGACTGATGTGGATGAGATGAATTAAATACGTAAAAATTGTACTTGAAGGCAATTATTCAAAGTCAAACTGGCAGGCATTAATTTATTTATACTGGAATTTTGGGGTTATATATTTAATTAAATAAATGTAAATTTATTTAATTAGGGGTGAGATAAGGATGGATTAAATAAATAAATAAATATTTTAAAATGGGATAAATTCAAGTCTGGTTGGGTATGGACATATTTAGATGTCTAAAAATTTATTTAATAAGTCATCAATGACATAAATATGAAACTTATCTTTGAGAGTGAGCTTGTTGAGCTCATTGTAATTTGGACACATTTTCCTTGCCCCATCCTTCTATTTAACAATAACAATTGGAGATGAATAGATGGTTTTTATAAGATAACACTAGATAAATCCAACATTTCCTTGACCAATTTTTTATTTATTTTTGACTTTTATTTATGGGGTAAGTGCTAAGGTCTAACATTAGGATGAATACTTCTTTGTATTAATTCAATGACATGATCATGGTCTATTGTTAGAGGTAGGTCCTTGGGTTCTTAAAAAACTTGATGTTGTTGAATGATCTCTTGAATCTTTGGTGGATCTTGAGTTTTCATTCCTTATGCTTCTATGAAATGTAGTTGTGCCATTATACCATAATATCCTTTCTTAAGTAACGTCTCCATCCTATGAGAGATAATAATTTGAGTTTGTGGTGATTGTATCTTGAAAAGTTTGTAATTTTGTCTATTTGAACTAAATGTCATGAATAAGTCCTAAAAACTAAAGGACATTGTTCACAACTATTTAATCCATTATATGCCTAAAACTGCATTTGCTCCCCCATTTGGGATGACAAACATTTCTAAATATAGTTGATATTCTCCCATTGAGAGTTTTATATGATAGTATTTTCCACCACAGGAGTTGATTCTTATTGGCTATCATGACCTAAAAATTAAAAATTGGAGATATAAACTTATTGAGTTCATTATCCATTCGTTTATCAATTAATTGTGTGTATACCTATGTCAACCAACATTTTCACCTTCTACTTCTTGATATAACTGTCCACTTTGAGTATTTATGGTGTGGTTATCCTATTCAATGGATGTAGGGAGATAATAGGGATTTCTTTGCTCCTCATAATTTGCATGCTTGAGTTCCACATTTTCTTCTATATCCATTTCTCCCTCATTCTCAATAATAATGTCTTGTCTTACTATTTGCACACCTATGACTTCTAGACCATTTGTTATCACAATATTAACATAGAATTTTTCTCTTTTCTTTGCCTTATATTGAGGAGAGAGCCGGGTGATTTTCCTTGAGTTAAATAAGTTGGTGACATTTCAGTCAACAAGATTAGTCACATTTCTATCTTTCTCTCATATGGTTTGACCTTGCACGATCCTTTTGGTGATATAGTTTTATTACTTAATATGCAATCCTTATTGCATAAATTTCCTAATTGCATAAGGTTCCAACATATGATCATCATGCTTAATTCAATCACTATGTATATTAGTTTTGAATTACAACCTTTGATAAGTTGTCACATCCTGAGTTCATATCATCAATCTCATATACTCAACATTATGCTCAACTACAAATCCTATTTATCTCAAATTTTTGAATGGAGTGAAATAGATTCCTTCCATGGTTGCTCATAGTGAGCTAACAAGTTATTAGTAAATTATTTCCGACCAAGAACCTTCCCTTGCTTGTCACTTGTCACCCACTACAGCAACTAATAATGACCAATTTCTAAATGTAGTGAGGTTGTGTCAACCATTGCATTATTTGATATATTATGAAGCTATAGATATTTTTCCATGAGAAATTCACAAAATTATATTCATATCATCAAGCTTATGAACGTCTATTTAGGATAGGTTCAAATTTAGACCTTGAAAAGGCTACCTTATTCCTTAGTTTGGTCTATTGGTATTGTTTCCCAATGTGGTTTAGTTGGGGCTTAAATCACACAATAATTCCTATTTCAACATATCCAAATCCTCATTTAAAGTTGTTGCAAATGGGGAGAACATATTATCCATGATAAATTTATTATTATTTCACATCTTTATGGAATATTTCCCTCAACTTTAGTTGAAAAACAATAAAGAGTATCACTAGACTCAATGTTTGTAGAAAATTTCTCTAATATAAAAGATGACATGAATTCTAATGTGTTTATTTTCCAAACTCTATGTTTTTTATTAGGTAGGGAAGGGAAGTACTTGGTGTTAGTTATAACCATACAAATTCAAAACATGAGTTATAATTGAATTTGATGTTCTTCATTTGTACACTTGCATTACAACATGCATATAGATTTATGATCATCAAGATTGTGCAAAACACAGGATGGGAGCATACATCTAATATGCCAAACCTATGGACCTTATGACACTGCTAAACTTGAGACTCCAATCCAAAAATCTTCCAATGCCTTGAGCGTGACATCATTTCCTTTTATAGATGGAGTACTTTAGAAACTCAAGCATTTTACAATTAATTTAGAATCCGACCATATGATAGTGGCACGTGTCCCACTATATTGCACTATGAGTAGAGAACTATTAAATGGATCCTCTATCTTAACATAGTGGAGGAAAAAGGTAGTCTTGGAATTTTCTATATGAGGTGAGGAAGGGCCATGTAACTTTTCATTAGAGTGGCTACAGGTTTTTTATTTTGAACGTGGTTTGCTTCTTGCTATCATCTTAGCATTAAGGTGAAATCATGACCGCAGGACAAGCCAATGCTTCTTCCTGGATGATCTAGAAGTGTTGTGTAAGAAAAATTCCCAGTCATCATTTCTGGTTAGAAGATATAATCAGCAGGACCATGAAATCATGAGTAAGCACAGTCCAATTTAATTCTTCTGGGAAGAGAGGTTGGTTTGAGTTTTATCTCCATATCTTCAATTCTTACTTCTTGCTTCCATCTGGCTTCCAAGGGATATAGCTCAATCTGAGGGAAATGATATCCTATTGTGGGATAATGTGTTAAATATTGTATCATACATCGATACATTTTGTTCTAGAGTTGTAGATGGATGAGGTTTAGGAATTCTATCATATCTAGATGGAACCTTGCACCAATAAGATCAATGTACTCTTCAAATGTGTCTTGATCAAAGCTAATTCTGCTTATGAACCCATATTTTAGATTATTAAGTAAATTCATCTTGTTGTGCTTAGACCAATTCATCCCAAATAAGCCTTTGATGGATATGGAGATATCCATTTCCACACCATTGTCTGATAGGAGCATTTTCCAATCCTATGAGAGCATGAAATTCATCTTCTTCATCTGAATCCACTAATCCTTGGTGATGATAATAACACATTATTTTTCTGAGATCTAGAAGCCATTTATTGAGGAAATAAGATTCCAACAATAATTCCACAATGTGTTCTAGAAGATATGGAAGACTTATGCCCGTGTCACTAGAATTTTCATCTGTGACAAAATACATAGGGGTGCCATCTTGTATGTACCAATCAGATTCATTTAAAATGAGACCATGATAGATAGATCATGCAAGTTCTCTAGTTAGAGTATCAAATAATGGATTATTTTCTCCCTTAATCCATTCAATCTCAAAAGCATAGCCTTAGAATTCAAAGTACCACCTTGCTATTCTTCCTTGGGAAATATCTTTATTGGGCTTTTTCTTGACCAGTCTTCTCATCGCCAGGCTATCAGTCCTTACAGTGAATTTTATTGTCTTAAGAAATATTTTAAACTTTTGTATTTCCTTCTTGACTGCCAAATATCTCCTTTTCAAAGATATGGTATTTGCATTCTATCTCAGTGATGGTGGCAGATCGGTAACATAGATACATCTTTTTCCATCTCCTTCGTCCTGTATAAGCACAACTGACCAAGTGGTGTCAAAAGCATCAGTATAGAGAACTAATGGTAATTCAGGAACTGAAATTTGTAATGAAGGCACATTTTGGCATTTGGATTTAATTCGCTAAATTGCCTCTATGGCTTTGAGTGACCATCCTTCTTTGTTCTCCTCAAGATGTTCCTAGATTTCTTTTCTATCTTGTGTGAGGCCCTTATAGAATGGTGATACATAATTCAAACAACCAAGGAATATTTAGATTTGTTTCTTATCTTGCAATATATCCGGAAATTCCTGAATTCGCTGAAGAATATGAGGCTGCAATTGAATTTGTCCCTTGTTTAAGTGCAATCCCAAGAAATCAATTTGATCCTTACCAATTACCATTTTCTTAGCTGATAAGCACATCCCATGCTTTTTAATGGCTACAAAGAGTTCTTCAAGGTGTTGTAGATGATCAACTTCTAAATTAGAGAAAACTATTATATTATCAATATAAACTACACAAATCTTTTAAATGTCTAAGTGCTTGGTCCATTCTTCTTTGGAAATAGGTTGGTACTATACACAACCAAAATACATAAGATTCCATTCATATAATCCATATGGGACTGAAAATGCAATTTTGTATCTATTTGATTCTTTTACTTTTATCTGCCAAAATCCTAACTTACAATCAAACTTTGAATATACTTTCTTATTAGCATCCCTCCTTATCAAAAGGTATTGGGTAATTAAATGGAAGGATGCTATCATTAAGAGGTTTGTAATTAATACAAAATCTCTTCTTACCTCTTTCTTTCTCAACCCTTTTATTTACCAAGAATGCAGGGCAAGAGAATGGACTTTTACTGGGTCTAATGAACTGTCCTTCAAGTAATTCATTTAGGTACTCATCCATCTCTTTTACCTCTGATGGGCTCATTAGGTATGTTGGTTAATGGGAAATTACAAAATGACATTATGGTCGTAGCTTGATTTCATGTTCCTCATGCTCTTGTGACCAAAACCGTGGGAGATTCATGTTGCAACATTCAGATTCAAATCTATTTATGATTTCATCAAACACTTTTGTAGATGATTCTGTTAGCTCCTTAACTGACTCTTTCTTTTCTTTTTTCCCACTATTTTCAAATTTATGATTGACAATTTTAAGTGCAGGGATTTCTACCTGACCATCTTCATGTCTTAAGGAAATTTTATGCCTCCAGAACTGAAGAGGTTCATACTTAGTGAGAAATAGATATCCTAGCAAGACATCATCTTCAAGATCATTGTATTCAATGAAATCAGTGACAAAAAATTTCCCCATAATTTCCACATGTATATCTTGTGCATAATTGCCCATGTGAATCCATTCTCCATTGATTGCATAACTATGAGGAAGGTCTGGTCTTGGCTTCCAAAATTTTGGTGGGATAGCTTTAGTTTTTTCCAATGATCTAGAAGATCCTATGTCAAGAAAAGCATTCATATGAATCTTCTTAAATCCTAGGAAACATAAATTAATTCTGATGTAGTTTCCATTATTATCCAACAATAAAGAACAAGATTTATCTTTGGTCTCCTGAATTAGAATGTTGCTATTATTATTGCTTTCTTCTTTTGTCTCTTTAGGCTGATTTTCTAGTTCAGATCTTGATTTTGCAGAATCTTGTTGATCGGCTTTGAATATAATTTCTTTGAGTTCTCCCACTGTGGTAGAAATATTCCACATCTCTTTATGTTGGGTTTTTAGGGATCATTTGAGATCATCTACATCATTAAGAAGAAGATCAAGTTTTTTGAATACAACAATTATATCAACATCACCTTTTTCAGAATGCTTTGAAGAAGATGGTTTATTTTTCTGCCATGGTGGAATTTTATAGCCATGGTCAATTTTTTTAGCAGACCTTTTTGTGGGTTTCTTCTGTTGTTTCAATTGTTTTTGGAGTTCCTCTTTCTTTGACTCCAACCTCTTTAGCTTTGCTAAATGCTGCCTTACAATATTCTTTCTTTCCTCTTTTGTTCTTGTTGTCTTGTAAGGATCTTTTGATTTTTCAACATGAATTTTAAGCTTGACATCCTCTAATGTGTGCTTGAGCAAAGATACTAAATAATCTTCATCCTCCTTGTTGGTTATTTTAAGAATAATACGATCTTAATACCTATGGACTTTTCCATTTCAATACTTAGTCTTGTAAAGGGATTGTCGAATGAATGTAAAAGTTCTGCAAGACTTCTACTCCTACACTTTGGGCTCTATGAAACCCAGGAGGGTGATCCCACAATGTATGCTCAAGAATTTGTATGACCAATGTTTCAATACATTGTACAAAATAGATAATTCTCATACAATTACTCAACAATGTAGTATATCAAACAAGTTGGCAGCTCATTTATTGATATCCTACACTTGGAGCGTGAGAATAACGAAACTCAACACAAAACAACTACAGTAATACTCATTGGAAAGTTTGTGAATAAAAAGTGATTAGCTGATGAATCAACCTAGAAACTGAATTATGAATACTTTGCACAAACCAGTGCCTTATCCCAAATACGGAGTCAATATCAACCTATGCAACCAGACAACTCAACAATAGCAACATACAATCTCAAGAAACACTGAATTACAGCACTCCCATATTACATTCATGATCATCACTGCTTACATATATCCTAGCACCTAATTCTTATGAGTTAACAATCTCATCCAAGCATTTACATTAATTCATTGAACTAATAAGCAAGAATGCAATTAAACATCCATTGAAAAACAACAAAGACGAACAAAAAAATCCTTGATTACTTTCATTCATAACTCATAAAATGAGTACAAAGGAGAGACAATAGCCATGAAATTGGTATCACTATGTATTGTATTTGCTATATTGTTATCAAAATTACATACATAACAACAGACGCTGAACTTAAGACAAAACTTAAAACATGCTTGATATTTCTTTTACAATTCACAGTGTCGATTGCAAAACAATGAACCCCTACTTTTTGGCCCTGAATTCCTTCTTGTAGAAACGAAGGAGCAAAACAAGCCTCAGGCCAGAAAGTACACATGTCAATACCCTATTGGACCGCTATAATAAAGATTCCTTTTTCAGTTACTCAACATTCCCAAGAGGTGGGAAACATGTGTGAAATAAAAGTAGTCTTCATTTTTTGTTGGAGATCCGGTGCTATTTTCAAAAAGTATCTTCAAACAGTTACCTCAAAATTTGTGCCCACGCACACCAAGTGGAAAGAAAGAAAGCATGAAAGAAATAGAAAAGAAAAGACAAAGGATAAGTCCACATCTACAGCGCTGTCATCAATTCAATTTGAAGAAGATGCACTATATTTTCTATACTTTAGCAAAAGCCTAATCTGTACTAAATCCAGGCTATGCAGTGCATTTTCACCTATCCGTTATTCATCATGATTGCAAACTTTAGAATCAAGATTTTCAAATCACCATCCCGCCATTTCTTATTAATCCACCACCCCGTCCAAGTATTTGCGTCTCCATGCTAGGAATTCCTCTTCAGTAGGCTAGTCGAAATTCATGACTTTGTCAACGTTTTCTCTATAAGGAGCATACTTGGTAACAATTTGGTTGGCCTCCTTGTCAAACTCCAACAAGACAATCTCTGCATGAGCCAACATATCCATATTTTTCTTCAATGTGCCAGTGTGCCTATATCATAATTTTGACAAATTGAAACTGCCTGATCTGAAATAGTTTTATTAGTTTCATCTTTCCATTCCTGCAGGGTTTTTATGCTACCATCATCCCTTAGAATGGATGGAAGGAGACCATGATGTGATTGATGAAAATATTTCACCAGTTCCCTTATTTTGATCTCCAAAGGTTCAATATTTCCCCTGTACCCCTCAATTTTACCTACAAGAGTAATAGTGGGCTTAAACCTTTCAGGAGGGTTGGCATCTTGCTTAGCTCCAATTGACATCAATCTCAATTCCTTCATCCTAGGGATCCATGCTTCCATAAGTGGAATAGTTCTCTCTCTATCATTGTCAAAACTATTTATAGCAGCCACCATGGATGAATAGCTATAGTGAATGCTATTCAATTTGTTATTTACTCCTCTCTTCAAATGCTCCAATATTGTAGTGACAATCTCCATATTGCTATTAAAAACCTCCTTGTCATGATTGTCACTTTTCTCTTTATATTCATTTAACTGCTTGGGCAACTCTTCCCTGCTGATATCTTCCTCAACCTGTGGCATTTATGATGTACTAGGCTCTATTACTAAAATAGGCACACTTCCCATGTTGTATGGCACAATTGCCCATGAGGAACTCACTTCAGTGGTAAATTTGGGGGGCGTAGCTTCTGGTGAAGCAATAGGTGAGTCGATATCGGTCTACTTATGCTTTCCTAGTTGCAAAATTTGCTGCAACTTATCCTCCAATAAAGCTACCTTTGTCTGCAACTGCATATTGTATTGTTCAAGCTTCCCATATTTAACTAACAAATCATTGTGTTATGTCTTGAGCTTCTCCTTTTCTGCAGTTACAGATTCTACAGTGGCCCTTGTGAATTGTGCAACATGTACTGACATATTTGCTACCTCTAGAGCCAATGTTTCTAACACCCTCTTTATTATTAGGCCTCCATTGTAGTTAGGTGCAGCCTTAGCAATGTCAGGCTTCCTTGTACTTGGGGCTAGAGACCAGATAGCTAATGCATCCCATTGCTCACTGAAAGCAGACCCTTGTAATGCAATTGCAGCCTCTTGTTTTGAATTGTAGAGAGTTCTATCACATCTCTTTATTGTATCAAAGGCTATGGCAGAAGCTAAATCCCATTCTGGAAGCAACAAAATACCACTATTTCTTACCAATTCTCGACCCTCCTTTGCAGTCATCTTTTGGAATTTAGCTCTTATTTCATTCAAGACCTTTGTCTGGATGGTGGCATCAGGCAATTCTGGACGAAGACTTCTTTCTATAGCTAGGTTGTTGACATATTCATCTCTTTTAGCTTTGTATGCAAATTCCATAAAAGCCTGAGACTTTACAAATGAGTCATCATCTAAAAACTTTGTACATGCTTCTACCCGCATATCATCTTTGCCATTGAGCCCAGTGAGATCAGCTTTACTCAATCTCATACCCAATTGTTGTGTCGCCCTCATTGTTGGTGCATTGGACACTCCTTGCATTTCCTGCTCTAATACCCAAATGTCATCATCAGACTCTTCATTAGCATAGTCCACCAAACCAATCACTTCAACCTTTTGCTTTTTCAACGGTGGCCCTTTTGGTGGTGATGCATTAAGTGGTGGAGAATCAATATCCACAATTTCAGGCTTTGTTGGCCTTGGAGGAGATGGTGGTGGTACTTGTGGCACAGGAGAAGGAGGCTTGTGCTCCTCTTGTTGAGAGGGAGCAGGAGCTGCATCATTTTTCTTTTCCTTACTCTTTCTCCTTACAAAGAACTTTATTCTTGGTTCTTCAAAGGCTTAAGATGTAGATTTCTCTTCCATGGCAGGGACTTCTCCCCCACCATGTTCTTCTAAAATGGGGGCTTTTCCCTTATCCTTACTTATCACCCCTTTAGTTTCAAGGTGGCCCACTATTGTCTCAAAATTTTTGGATACATGTTCCACCTTTTGCATTACATTTTTAATTTTTGGAAGAACCTTGAAGTCAGGTTCTCCTTTCTTTATCTTTCTTTGCATCTTATTGAAGGCAATCCACCTTGCTTTTTTTTTTCTTGTTCCAAAAGTAACACATTTTTTATCACATCCTCTGGATATTGGAAAATATGCACAAATTTGTAGCTCTTGTTCCTTTCCTTCAACCAAGCCATAAAACCTTTGAGATCATATTTGATCCTCTCAACTGATCTATGCATGCGGTAGGTCTTGAGTATATCAAGTATCTTATTCCAACCTCCTTTTGTCATCACAGAATCAGAAAAGCATGTATACAAAGGAAAGAATGTTCCTTTTCCTTGATTCAACAAATGTTCATTTTCCATACTTCCCAATTGCCATATCACCTCAAGGAAACCAATTCTCTCTAGCTCATATCTTGGTAGCAAGTGAGGTGCAACAATGGAACCTTACACTCTTAAAACAGTGTAATCAGGGTATGGGATAACATCTCCCCAATTGTGATGAACTCCCAACTTAGGCCTTCTTTCCTTGGGTCTTAAGAAGTTATGCAGGGCAATGGGAATTCTAGGTATACTCACAACCAGCACTCTCATTAATTCTGAAGCAAACAAGTTTTGAAATGTCACATAATCATATGTCCTGTCATCCTTGTCAAGGATAGTAGTCCAGCATTGCACAAGCAAATCCAAGTTACCCTCTTTCCTATCCAAAGTCATATTATGCCCGAAGTAAGGTGCACCTTTGAACAGAAACATATGCATCAACAATGAATACCAATTAAACCTTACTCCATCTGCACCCTTCTTCAACCTTATCAAGCTCTCATGAATCTTTTCTGCAAGAAACTCCACATAGTCATACACTGTGCAAGATTGGGGGTGTTGAATATGGGCTGCCATATACATCCATGCCATAGGCATTCCTGTGACAAGATCATAACCAATTATCTGGCAAATAGAGTAAAAGGTTTTTTGGAAGTAGGAAACAAAATAATTAATAGGGAACGACTCCTTATCATATTTCCCTATTGTAATCCTTCGACCTACAATTTTTGCTAGATATCTTGGAAGAATGTGGACTTTGAATGCAATCTTAGTCTTATCATATTCCTCCTTGAGAGTGTTTTCATTGATCTTAGGGATTTCATCACTCCATCCAGTAAGTTTGAAAACATGAGCAAATTCCTCCTTGGTAATTTTGACCATTTCCTTCCCATCATATGTTCTTATAGTTCTTGTAACTAGGTCATAATTGGTGGCCACTACTTTGAGCAAATCAACGTCCATTGAGACATTGGGCACAATCAACTTCCCTAGGTCACAATTCCAAGGGTTACCTACTTGAATGCCCAAGTTTCTATTCTTGAACCAACTATGGAACAATTCCCACCCAGTATAAGGTAATTTGGCATCCTTAATAGAATTGTTCTTGTCAATCAAACCGTCTACTACTTGCAAACCTCGGAGAAGTAGCTGACTCTTAGGATTTTCACTAGTTGAGGGTGGTAACTGGTCAGTAAGGTCTTTATTCAAAGGTCTTTTGGGAGTAGAAGCTTCCCCTTTAGACGAAGACGCTTTTGATTGTGCTTTAGGAGCCACGACATAAAAGTTATTACAAGGCAAGGTTTTTGGTTTCTTGAACACGGCTTACAGCTCAGATAAGGTTTTGACACTAATTATGACAATGCAGGACCAACCAATTATCCTTTATGAATGTCAAACCTTAAAATGCAGAACCAAGAAAAAACCCTAACAGACTCAAAGATTTGGGAAACCACAACTCTATCAATAATTCTGAGGGGAAGGCAGTAATCCACTTACTGGTTCTTTCGCAGGTTAATAACCCTAGCCTTGATGCTAGACAAGCCTAAAAACTACAGCACGAGCTCTCCAATTGTGTAGAATATCCTTTATAATGCTCAATTGTGCTTTCAAGATAGATTTTAATATCTACACAACCTTCTGCTTCGGTATCTCAACGTCCTTTCCGTTATTAAGGCTCTCTCGCGCGAACCAGAACAGCTCACTTGCCCTCAAACTAAGTTTTGAATGCCAGTCATTGATTACGTGGGTGTGTTAACTAATGGACGATCCAGATTTAGTTAGCTTGATTTGAAAATCCTGACTGTACACAGCTGCAATACTTATCAAATGACAGAAAGCCACATGGAACCACTTGCTGGTGATTTGTGGGCTCCACCATTCCTTTGTCACTACAGCCAGAATCCACATGTCTTCTTCCCCTTGCCCCCACGAGTCTTAACTCGTGTGCAAATTTCATCAATGGGGAGACGGGGAAGGGTTGAGATTAAGTCCCTCGGCCTCTTCATACTCACATCTTAATCCAAGACCAATTTCCTGTAGACTTATTCTTCTTATACCATCAACGACCCAAATTAAAAGATCTCAAACACGTGCATTATATCTTCTTTTAGTAGCGTAGACTTTATTCTCTATGCCTCACATTGAAATATTTGACTAATATTTTCCATTGCTCCAATGCTTCCACGTCCTCTGGGTTATTCCACGTGGCAATCGCCCGCCACCCTATTGGGAATCAGTCAGTAAAGGTGGGGCCTGCACAGGATAGCAGGGAGCAGTCAGGATTGGCTCACGTCACCTGCTATCAACCATTGATTCCCTTCAAAGCTTTGCACACTAACTGCTTGGAAACACTGGGCCCACAGTTAGACTCGCCACGCGGTAGTCGCCCGCCAACCCGCTTGAATATTTTAATGGAGAATTAAAAGGAGCGGGCGTGCAAGGAACGGTCGAGACGCAGCCACGTTACTCAACAACCGTTGTCAATCTTCTTTCAATATTGCCCACTATCTTCAACTTAGACATCGGTCCCACCAATACATAGAACACATGGCTTATGCCCGCTAGCCCGTGAGGATAAAATAGTAAGCAATGAAATGGAACAAGTGCATGGGGAATGGCCAAGATCTATTTGTAACAATCAAACGGTCATCAAAGATTTTCATATCTGCACATGCCGAAATTTTTAGTCTTAAAAGAGGGACCCAACTAGGTCGACAGGACTATAACCCGACTTTGGAAGAATTAAAACAATGGGCTAACATATAACAACCGATAAGACTAGACCAAACGGCCGGTCACTTCATGTACTTTGATAGCATAAGTGGTAACTTAAAAGATCAGGAATCGGCAACAAGGAGTCACCAAAGAATTAAAACCTTGGCAAGGAGATAAACTCAAGGGTTTTTCAAGTAGGATCTCAGGTAAACTAAAACCCTTAAACAGTGATAGTAATCAAAACCCTAAGCCCTCAGATACAAACCTAACCCAGAATTTAACAGGATTTTGAGATGGAACATGAAAATTTTAGGAGTTCCATCACATGATGCACACCATTTTCACAATTATATCACTTAAGGGTGAAATTAGGTACACAAGCACTTTTTGTTTACAAAAATATTTTTAAAAATATATATTTTTCTTTCTTTTTGGGCACCTGTTGGGTTTGGCGAAGTTTGGCTTATGTTCAACTAGGGTCCCTCTTGAGAGGGACCCCAGGCGAACCTAGCGGGGAACTAGCCTAGGACTTGAACTCGAACTGAAGCCATATGAGTATGGGGGGAAGGGGGGGCGAGGTAGAGGAAACCAGTAACATATTCATAGTTCTTTCATTTTGGTGCCATTGATATATTCAAAATCCATTTCAATATGAATATATTGATCTTGAAAGAATCATAGTAGTATGCTATTGCAAGGTCATAATAGACCATACAACACCTTTGTAGTATACTAATATATGGTCGTGATAAACCAAATGTCACCAAAAGGAATTCATGCCATGTGACAAATAAGGAAGAATTCATATGAGGGATCTAACAATGATGAATTTACAATACTCTTCTTGTGAAGGGATTCAATTGATGCATTTACAGTATTCTTCTTGCAAAGGGATTTAAAATGAGTATTTACTTTATTGTCCTTGCAGCATTATTATCATTTAACTCAAAATGGCCTCCATTGGAGACATATAACAAGGCTCAGGTTTTAATTGCTTAGTCATTGTTATACTATAAGCCCAAAATATTGATAGCTATAGATTGTGCCTTTAAGCATATGCATCATTATCACACTCACCACACTAAGAAACAATTGAACTCACATATATGACCCTTCATCTTTTGTTGGTTTGACTTTCGAATGCTCATTGTGTTGACAAGTTTTTTTTATCATGGAGCAGCTCCAAAAGCTGTACAAAATTGTGACTTGCACAAACTAAAGTGTTGGATGGTGTACTAAGATGTTGCATAGAATTTTGTTAAATTATGGCATGTATCAACACTGTATGGTTCCACACACAAGTGCAGATGTGGCACAGAACATAGATAAAATTGTCTTTAAAGCTATGTGACATGATCCTTGGCAGTTCTTGAGTGGCACACAATGCAAAGGGTGCAAAAGTTGTGTAGGATCTTTTTTGTTGTGTAGTGTGATTCCTAACACCACATGATTGACACATGACGGAAGGAGCTGCACATAGGATTGTGCAATGTTTGTGCAAGTAACCAAGGAGCTCAAGGTGAGCATGTGGGCCTACACAAGAGTGCATGGATCATTCGCCCCTTCTTGAAGAGCAATTGTCAAACCGTCCTACTTGTGCTAAGTTGAGGAGACCCTTATGCAATCTAGCCAAAAGTTTGTGCAGTATATTTTGAGTGTGGAATCGCTTCAAGGATCCAATACCTCTTACTTCCCATTGATATGGTGATACTTTGAGGATTGCTTGTGTACACACCATGGCGACAATGCATGTATGATAAGTAGGAGGTATTTTCCACAAAATTTTAAATTATGATATTGCAATCAAGATTCAATCGTGACAATGCATGTATGGATGTCCAAGGATTATATCACAAGAATCACTTGGAACTACATCACAAATTAGCTCCCTCTAAAAGGATGAATAGCATATGAGAAGTAGCATTGGTGAATGATATGTATACCTTTGGTGCTTGTTGCATGAATTGATCCACTTTAAAATATAAGAATGTGGATGAGGCATGAGAGGAAAATTTAGTCACTTGCTGATGGCTTCAAAGATGAAATTCTTTATGCTACTGCCATTGACAAGAAAATCTAGTGACCACCCATGCGCCCACATCTACAAATGGAACAAGTATTCTACTTCAACATCTAGGGTAGTTCTCGTTGCTTTTGTGTTGAAACAAGTAGCTTTCCGGTTTGTATGTATCACCTCTAACTCTTTTGGACCCTCTACTTTTGTATGTGCGATTAGGTTTTTGTGCACATGGCACTTTGAACTTTCAAGTGAAAGTTGGTTTTGTATTTATCACACTATTTACTAATCTTGGATGGTTTGTTCTTGTCTAAGGAATGTGTCTTTTTTGCCACAACAAATTTGTGACTCATCAATGATTGTTGTGTAGCAATAGGCTTCTCCAATCATCTTGACCTTTACCAACTTCTTTTTGGACTGAATGAATGGTCATAGGCTACTATGGTATTTGAGGACTATATGCTTCTTTGAATCAAATGAACCCAACTTCTCATAGAAGTCATTGAAGGAATCAATGTAGGTTCAGAGTCATTGATCATGTCCTTTTCCTAGTTGTTGCCATTGAATATAGTAGTCATCGTAGACATCTTTAAATGGTAATCATCCTTGAAGGCTTCAAGTTGGCTCGGATATTCTTTCTATTTGGTCCTCATCCCATAGAGCATGGGCTTGCCACCATTTCTTGATAGGTGAAGAAACTTTCAAAAGTGAAACCTTGATCTTTTCTTCATCAAAAAAGTCATTCATTAGAGAAATATGGCTCCTAACCAATTATCTATTACACCTACGTCTATTTTAACCTTAAAGACAAGAACATCTAAATTCACTTGGAACTTAGGGGGAATTGGCTACCAAAATATTTACCTTACGGTTGAGATGATGGAGCTACTAATTCAATGGCATCAAGAAATTGATTGAACATAAATATCCTTTGTTCTTGAAGATCCTTTGAAATTTCATATTTGATCATCATGCGGACTACATCTTGCACCTTGTCCATCTAAACTCACTTTATCTAGCATGAGAGATAACATGAGGGATCTCATGGTTTAACACTAAGCTTCAGATACTCTAATCTCAGCCGACAGGACATGCAAGATGAACCACTCTAATACCTATATTTTAGATGCCAAGGAAGTCTAGGGGACAATGCTCTAAATGATGATTTAGATTTGTTGTATGTGTGGAAGCAAATTGAGAAAGGGGTTCAAATGGAGAAAATATTAGAATTGGAACATAAAGTTTTATTAATCTGTGTTCCATACATGTAGGGATATGTATGGCTGTGTATCTTGTCCTATCTTTCTTAACTCTCTTAACTAATGTTATATACATCTATCTATAAATTGCATGGTCCTTGGCACTAAATGAGTGGCACACAATGCAAAGGCCTGCACAAGAGCTGTTTAGTATTTTTTGTTTTTCTTGGCATGATTCCCAATGCTGTGCTGCTGGTGCATGATGCAAGGTGTGTGTTATGGTTCCTATCATTGCATAGATGGTGCATGATGCAAGGAGTTGTGTTTAGGGTTGTGCATTGCTACATGAGAGACCAAGGAGCTCAAGGTGAGCACATGGGCCTACATAGTACTGCATGGATAAGTAATAGCTCAACACCATTTCCATTAAATTTTTATTATAAAACAAGCACCTTTCCCACCACCAAATTGTTTCTTTCTCTTTTCTTTTCTTCTCCTCTTCCTCCCCTTCTACCTTTCCAACACCATTTTCCAATTTCTAGGAGTTGAGTTTGGCCATCAATACTCACTCCTTGCCATTGCAAAAAGAAAAATAAAAAAGAGTGTAGTTTCACTCCATTAGTATCCATTAACCATGCACAATGTCCTAAATATGGTTGTTAGTGTTTGAATGACAATACATCTTTGGTATTATTGATTTCAAATTTAGATATGCTGACTTAATGTTTTAATTATTTCAACCTTAGTAATTCCATAAATGCTTAGTTGGAGGGAAATGGAAATAGTGGTGACTAGACTACATTCAAGTCATCAAGCACCTTGCTAGAGGAGTGGGGAGATGGCTATAATTTACTACCTAAATGCACTTGCTAATTTAAAGTCCTAATACTTCGATTGATGTGGGAAATCAGGATGTTAATCTATTTAATCAACCACTATGATAAGATTCCATAGATATTGGTTTTGCACTTAGCACTTATGATAATAGGATTACATAGTTTCTGGTTGAAGATTATCTTGTAGGATACCTGTTGATGCGTGTTTTATGACTCACCAAGCACTTTAGAATAAAGAGTCCAGAGACGCTCTATCCTCTCTTGAAAAATTACCTCTTATGCTAAGATTGCTAGAAAGGTCATACGGTAATTCCAATGTTTCTTAAGTTGAGGGATGGACAAGCTCAATGGATGATGTGATATGCTGGTTTCACAAAGGGACCTTTAGATAGTGATTTACTCAAAGTAGGGGTTAGAATTGATTTGACGTTGAATGCTCTTGTGTTTTTGGGATTTTTGATTTTGGGATAAAATAAAAGGAAAAGGGATGAGGGTTTAGGAACTAGATTTATGCAAAACTACTCCTACGAACTTAAGAGACAAATGCTGGATAGTGAAATTTAAACCAATCTTTGTTTTGCCAAGCACAATGACTACAACTAGACAAAGATGATGCAATCTTCAATGGGTTTACGAATGATGTCCTATTACACAATACCACCATCAATTCGAACAATGTATATAGGTAATAGAATCCAAGTTAAACAGTTTTAATGTTCAGACTAACCTTGCACATCAAATTGAAAATCATTCAATTGAAAAAGGTATGAACTAATTTCACTATTTCCAACACCATCAATCTTTCATTCATCTAAAAAATGCTGAAAATTAATTTATTCTATTGAAGAAATCATGAAACCATGCGAGCTCATAAAAATAACAAATGCTCAACTATGAATCAAATTATTATTTGAATAGCAATAGTAGCAACAATTTCATAAGTCTCTCCCTGAATGAATGAAATGCGTGGGGTTTATATAGGCACCCCAATTACAAAGCAATGGCCAAGATTGAATTGAGATCAATGGCCAAGATTATTCCAAGAAACCCTAACCCTAAAAAGCATAACCAACTCAAAGGACACATGGCATAGGCAGAACGAGCCACTTGGAGCATGGAAAATGATGACACCTTGCGAATCATTCGAGCAAGTGGGAATCCAGAATGCAATTCCCTTTGGACTGTTCCCTAGCCGCAAATGCAAGAAATTTTGCTAACACAAAGTCGAGTTCCTCCATTGAGATGCTTGGCACAGAATCCAGTTGCACTCCCATTACGTCTAAGGTTTCTAGGCATTGAGTGAAAGTACCTTCCCATCTATCTTCCTGTTTCTGAAAGTTATCCATAAAGGTCAAAAGGGAAGACATATCATCAAGCTGATTCTCTGTAACAATCTGCACTTCCTTGAAGTAAATATTCATCACACTTTTCCTCAATCCCTCTAAATCCAAGCCATTTGCATCATGATGCTCCTGCCCTGTTAATCCTTCAAGAGAATTGAGGATCTTAAACTGAATTTTTTCAATTGCACTCCGTATAACAGCACATTCCTCCTTCATTCCATCATATATCTTCCTTTTAGCCAACAAGGAATGATACCATCTGCTGAAATCATAAGAGGCTCCTTCCTCAATAACACCTTCTTGGATTAATATTTGCAGGGAAACTTCCTTTAAAACCTTCAAACGAGGTATCACTTTGTCATTTATGTACTGGAAGTCTTCCCAATTGTCTTCAATCTGACCAATTTCTGTCATAAGTAAGGCAGATCTGTCATAAGTCTGAGCGCACTTCTCTAAGAATTGCTCCATCTGTTTTGAAATATTGATAACCCAACTCTTAGTTGCTTGACTTGTGATCCTCATAGCTTCAAGAACATCAACGGATTTCGGAGTAAGAGATGACGGCAGAATAAAATGTAGAAACCCTAATTTCCCCTATCTTCTAAATCTGACTGTTTTTTGTTTGTTTTGATGTATTTTGGTTTTTTTTGTGATTTTTGAGCATAAATGCAATAATGCGACTTTGCAAGAAATTGATAATAAATTCAATTTAAATCATTCAACTCTGAAAACTACAGAATCTATTGAGAATATGGATGCCAGACTATTTATTAACCTTCTGAGATGATTACAATGAAGATCCAATTACATGCAAATTAAAAGGCAATATTTTATTTGATGAAAACCTGATTTGCTGCAATATGGAAATGGCCTTGATCTGGTACGGCTGCAATAAATACTCCTTTCTCCCTCCTCCTGATGATCCACAATGATGCCAGGAAGATATGCGCCCAGACTGGTAATGGCAGATTGATCCAAAAGTAGGCGATTTGCTTCTGGAAGAAAGTACGCCCCTTTCCTTGAGAAGTACGGCCTAGTACAGAATGGTACGGCTGACAGCAGCAATAAATGAAAATGTACGGCTCTCTTAAGAACCTCCAGAATATCAATAAAATGACGCCTCAATGTAAGAATCCCTTCTGGAATAGATATAGACTAAAACCCCTGAGATGAAATCAACTGTGAAGCTCTGTAATTTCTTCTGAATGAAGAAACCTCTTTGCCTAGCAATAAATCAGATGATATCTCACACCCTCTGAATTGCTTTCACTAGAGATGGCTCGTTCCCCAATGCTCTGAGACTGAAACCCTTGGCTTCTGTGCTCTGGTCAAGACTTGATCAATTTTCAATTCACAAATAGCATAATGAGCTCGATTTTCAAAGCAAATACCTTATACTCTTGAAAAGTTCGAATTCCTTAAAAATAGGGATCATTAAAAGAATTCGACTTATTATTTTAATTCTTTCAATAGTCTCTGATCAAATTTTTAATTATAAAATATAATTAAAAATAGGCCCCTTCCATGATGGGCGACCCCTTCACTTAAGTTATAATATTAAAATATTATAAATTTACATTATATGCTCAATTAAATTAATATTTAATTAATCAATCAAATATTAATAACTCCCTCAAGAAACGTCTGATACATGAACCGTCTGAAGTTGGCAAACCAGGGAGTGATTCTGCACGTGATCAATCCATACTGCTAAAAATAGCAGGGGTCCCTCGCTGAGTGCCAAATACTACTAAAAATAGCAACTTAGGGTAAAAGTGTCTGAATGAGCCCGAACGAAAGCCAACTGATCAAATACTGACAACTGAAGCTGAGCCAAGCTCCATCAAGACCCTCTATCCATCCTATCAGCCTACGAGGGTCGCATAATAGGCTAATCCTGTGCTCTGAGAGATGTCAACTAGAAGGGGACATGACATAAAAGCTTCACTTTCTTGGCGCAAAGGAGCTATTAGCTGCTGAATAAACTCCACTAGCCTTAGATTTTCTAACTCTAGCCTTTCCTTCTTACTTCTCTGTTTTGTCGAATTTATCCTTGATGGCCTTGGAAGTGTCTGCCAACTCATGGAAATCCTAATCTATCGTGGTTGGCCCAATGTCCAACATTGTAACATCATAATCCATAGGAGTAATCTGATCTCTTGGCTTGTCAATTTTTGGGACTGCCACCTGTAAGATCCTGGATCTTGCATCATTCCTGGTAATCTGAGAATACTTCTTGGGCTTCTTTGGCGTTTTAGCTTTGCCAATCCTTTCCAAGAAGTCCTGCATGCTTTCAACTGGTTGAACTTCATCCAGTGGTCTGGACTTCTTCATCAAACTTTCGGTCAACCAAGCTGGGATAGTGGATAATTCCATCCCATCTTCTAATTGAACATCGTCATTAATTCCTTTTAGAGCAGAAATTACCTCGTCTCCCAGCTCTTCGTTGTTCTCAAGGATCTCAGTATCTCCTGCGCCTTCAATCATCAACGTATCATCCTCCTCCAAACACTCAGTGGGGGTTTGCTCTTGGAGAGAATCCAACTGTTCTAGCTCTTGGAATTCGACCTCTTGCTCATGGCTTTGTTCGATTTCAGCAATGGACACCTTTTCTATTCCTCCAACTGATAAAGTGCTTGAAGATGATGGAATTTCATTCACTTTTTGTTTCTTATTCTCCAATTCTCTGTCAGTTGCATCTTTTTCCTCCGTGTGAAGGTTTTTACTCACTACCTTCCTCTTGCGAGGATATGAAAGTTCATCAAGACTTTCTCCAACTGCCTCCTCCTGGCTTTCCTTATTGCTCAATGTGGCATAGGTAAGAGAAATTCCCTCTTTTCTTAATCTGCTGATCTGATTATCCACCCATTCCCTAGAGTATGCTATAATATCCTTCATCAATATGTCCAAATCGGTCAACTCAGGTTGTGTCCAGTTAGGCAACAAGATAGGCTTATCTTTTTCCCGTTCAAATTGAGGATGTATGTAGTCCCCGTTGTCTTTTACTTGGTCAGGTATAGGGAACAAGTCACACCTTTTTACAAGTTCAATTGGAATTCTGGACCAAATCTTCTTCCTGACTCCATATTCGTCCATCAAGTTAGACCAATAGTCTTCAATCTGCATAACATGAAGGGACTTCTTCCCGTGGACTCTTAAGTACGGGTCATAATCAGACCTTGGATTATAAAAGCCGAACTTATAAAATTGCAACTCTAACCTTGCTGTTTTGGCTGATTGTAATGAGGGGCAGACCTCTAGCATTTTTCCAATTGTAATAGGAAAATCCACTCCTTGTTTGTTCCTTTTCGCCTGAATAGAATCCACACATGCCAGTTGCCTTGCAACTTCAAGCATAACAATCTTGTCTGTTGGGTACCGAGGGAGTCTATGTGGAGCATCCGAGAATCCATGAACTCTTATATATGTAAAGGTTGGAAACTGGATAAACCAAGATCCGAACTTGTCAAGCATTGCCATAGCTTCTTTAGATAGCCTCCTTTGAATTGTTCCTTGAAGCACTCGCGTGATATACATAAGGAAGGCATCATTGGTTATCTTAAAATTGTCCCTGTAATGCAGTTGGAGTTGCGAGTAACAATCATATGCTTTGAGCTGATCTTTTCGAAGTCCAACTTCCCCTTTGCCAATCAGTCCTCTATACTTAGTGAACCGTGCCAAGATATAAACCACGTAGGAACTCATATAGAAGGTTTTGGTCTTCTCCAAGTTTCTCAACTGGGAATCGATGTTATCACTTATTAACTTTGCCCAATTTATTGCTTCTATTCCCAATACGACCTCCTCCACATATGAAAACATCCATACTTCGAAGAAAGCTCCTTGAGAAGTTCCCATAATCCTGTTCAGCATATAAATCATGTCACTGTATTCTGATTTGAAATTTGTGCAAATTAATCTTTTTGGCAACTTGGAGCGATGTCTTTTGGGTTCCTTGATCCAGTTAGAATTGACTATGTCCATACAGGACTCTTTGGCTTGATCGAACATGGCCTGTGATTCCTTTTGAGTCATGTTCAACATCTTTTGACAATGGGGAATACCAAATGCCTCTCTGACTGAATCCTCTGTGAAGTATGCCAAAGTGATCCCATTAGGTGTTTTAATGGATCTTGTCTGCGGATTGTACCTTCTGGCACACTCAACCATTAGCTCACTGCACTGAACTGAAGGTGGAAATCCCGCTGCTTGATGAAGTCCGGACTTAACAATGTTAGTGGCAATAGGCGTGGGCATTTCGTTTTGAGTGCCAAACATCCTTCTCTTGTGTTGAATCACATTAAACTGCTCAAAGTTGGTATCTGCCACCTTCTTCCATTTCGAGGATAATTGGGATTCTGGATAAAACTCTTTGAGAACTTCTTTTACTTGAGCTTTTCTGACTCCACCTCCCACGTTCTTTGAAGAGGACATTGTGCCTGTACGAAGCTCGAAGTTCGAAAAAATTCACAAATTTGTAAAAAGGCGATTTCATGGCTGGAGAAATTTTAAAAATCCATAACTTGATTAAAAAGGCTGATTAAAGAATAAATTCTTAATGAAATTTTATCCGCCTTTTTGTTTTTAAAGAGCATTCATGGAATTTTTAAATAATCTTCTGGATTTTTAAAGACTTATACTGAAGTTTTCTTAAATCCAAGATGAAAAATCCTTCTCCCTTCTTTAAATTTGCCAGTAATAACCTTGCAGCTGTTTGAGAAATCTGGAAATGGAAGAGAAAAATCCAACTCTATGTTCTGGAATCAAGAAATCTCCTTGCAACTGAAGAAGAAAGACGTCCTTAGCTTGAGAGGAGCTTGCCTGTGAGAAAATTCGACTTGCAAATAATGGAAAATAAGCTCACAAGATCTTCTTTTATAATAAATTCTTTCCATATTGGTTTAGGTCGACCTCTTCTTCAATTAGATGCTTTTGCTTTAAAACGTAAAAAGCAATCTTATCTCTTCTCGATTTTTTGACTTTTCAACCAAGGCGTCCCCTTTTGGCTTGACAACTAAGTTTTATTCTTAAAATAAAACTTAAGATTTTATTCTATTTTTGCCCTTTAGTAAAATTCGACCTTCAAGTGGACTAATCCACTTTTCAACTGGATTTTCTAACCTTTCAAGATGTGTTTTGCCTTAGACAATTTTCGATTTTCTCCTTGAAGAATTCGACTTTCAACTGGAATTTCCTTCTTCTTAACTGGAATTTCGTTTCATCTTGAAGTCCTTGAAGTCCAATTCGAAATTTCACTTGCCTTAGTCGATTTTCATCATTGTCCAACTGAAATTTCGAACTTTTCAACTGGATTTCCTTGTATAAGGCGAATTTGGCAAAAATCTCTCAAATAGACGAATTTTAATTGGATTTTTCCAAGATTTCTCTTTGATGGATGGATTTCTCAAGTGGACTTTTCGAAGATTCAACTGGATTTTCATATGGGCGCACTTATCCAGCCTTAGGCGAATTTTGTCACAACTTGCTTGCTTTTTACTTGATTTTTGAATGATTTTCTCTCTTTGATGGCGCGATTTTCCAATTGATTTTTTAGCTTTTGCATGCACCCTTTTCCAGCTTTTCTCACTTTTGCATGTGCTTTTCTTATGATTTGCATGCGCTTTTTACTTGATTTTTTGAATGATTTTCTAAGACTTCTGCTTGATTTTTGCTTGCTTTTCAATTCCAAAAGTGGAAACTTTTGACTCCACTGCCTGTGAGACCTAGCACTTTCTAAAAATAGAAACTTACTAAAAATAGAAAAAGCAAAAAGCAACTTTCTAAAAATAGTAAATTCCAGATTGGTCCAGAAATGCCAAAAACGAAAAAAGCAATAAAGCAAAAAAGCAAAATCCCTAAAAAATAGGAAGTGTCAGAATTGAGCGAAAGCACAGGCGATCCTCGTCTACCGGGTCTTCTAAGCACTTCTATGACGTTCACGTTCAGTTTCAAGCCCAAATTCCCAACTTGGCTCGGGTGATGACTCCAGACTTTGACATGAAATTTCCAGAGCAACAGAGACTATGAAATTGCTACTCAAAGCTAAACCCTAAGAGCAAACCAGTGAGGGTCCCCATTTGCAATGGGGCGATGTGTGAAATAGGTCACAACAATACCCCTCTTCCATATTAAACCTACTTGTGTGACAACAGATTACCCATCAGTGGCATCTGCTGATACAATGATAAAACTGTCATAAGTTGCAATATAAGTCCATTAAATAATTTTCGATTTACAACAATTAATAATTATCAGTTTTTATAATCCATTATAAGCTCATAATTGATACAACTCAATTACACAAAATGATGCGTATAAAAAAATAAATGGATCAATGTTTGATAATTAACTCAATTAGAGTAGTCAAAAAATCTTATACAAACTGAAGTGTTTTATAGGGTCCAAAAACTACTAACTAGAAAACATCACAATTACACTAAACACTGCAATACTAATCAAAAAATGGGGATATAGCACCATCTCCTTCTCGGAATTGAATTGCAAATATAAATACAATTATGAACATGTTGATTCTCTTCAAGTTCCAACTTGATGGCTGATTTCCAAATTTAATTATTCTTGCATTGAGCTGTGTGGTCTGCATTTTATGATTCCAATGGAGAAGGATTAGATTCTTGAGCAAAGATTGAAGTTCACACATGATAGGACCCTCTCATTGCTCCAAACATAAAAGGAAATTTCATCTCTTGGTTTAGACAGTAAAAACAATTTGGATGCTTGGTTGCTTAGGCAAAACAAATGATTAGAGATCAAGTGGATTATTTGAAGTCCAAAATGATGCAACTTTCGGATCAGTGGTTGTGCCAAAACTTACATTTATATAGCATCATTTTTCAGTCTTATGTTCATCATTGAAATCTAAACCACTTCTCTAATTGGCTTCAGTTTGTGCCAAAGACTAAGCCAGCATTGGAGGGCCTTTCACAAATCTTGAAGTTAATGGTTCTTGTATCAATCTGTGGGGATACTTTCCATCAACCATGCACCTAAGTTAACCTTGGAATGCCTTGTAGCAATCTCAACTTTTGTGCCAAGAATACACTCTTCTACCAATTCTATTGTTGTCGGCACAGTGCAAGCAGTCTTACACCAATGGCTTTCATTCCAGCCTACCACTTAGCTTCCAATGTTGGTGACCAAAGGCAATCCAATCAGGAGTATCACTCGTCATCTGTTGGTCACCTGATTGGCACCAATTATAGCATTGTGTGTGCATTGGACAACGAATGTGAATTTCTTTTTCATCTCTTTAGCACCAATTTGTGCCAAGGTAGAACCAAGGCAGATCTGTGCCGTAATACTATGCATGCAGCAATAGTTACGATTTTGTCAATGGCTTGAAGTTGAATCATTTCAACTTCCAATTTAATCCTCTTCTTTGTTGGAACTCATGTACCATGTTATTGTCAGTTAGAATGTAGCTTAATTTATTTCTTATTAGATCCACTTGAACTAACCACCTATCATTATTTCATTATACAAACTCCTTTATTTACAATTAATGGATTACAGTTCTCAAGTGTTCTATGCCATCCCTTCGTATTATGCTGATGCAGTCACATATACACCCGCCTGCTTCCCTCCCCCTCCACCGCCAATCCCTTCAAGGACAAGCTTGCAGGTGTGTGGATGGTGGCGCACAATGGTATTTTGAATTCTAGAATCACAGTATAGGAGGCAACAGTGTGGACACTAGAGCAATGTGTTGAGTGCAGGCACCTACAGTGCTGAGTGTACAAGGGTCTGCATAAGTACAAGAACTTTACTTAGGAGCTGGTGCAGATGGAACAGGTGACGAAGTTGGCACAAAAAGAGATAAGTGGGTGATGGTTTGGCACAATGGCAGGAAATTGTAGATAGTCAACAATAGTCTAGGATTTGCTATAGACATAATTTCTAGACGCTTGAGTGCAAACATGGTCAGCAATAGAACTCATGCACCAGTTGATATTGGTAGAGGAATCCTTCAGGTAGTTTCAAAAGAAGTTGGTTGATGTTGGAAGTGTGATGCATGCAGCAAAAGGGAACGAAACTGGCATCATAAGTGGAGTAAGTGTGAAGTGAAGCACACGGAGCAAAGGGAAGTGTAAATGATGGTCCAAGAAGATGATGTGGAAATAAACCAAAGGCCAAGTATGGAAGAGGAAGTGTTATCTGAGACGGGTCAATATTGCAAAGTGGTCATAGAGATGGAAGAACCACCAGAGAACCAGAAGGAAGCCAAAAGGAGATAAGAGTAGAGCTTCCAAGAAAGTTGTGGTTCTAGGGAGTCCTTTGAAGAAGTATAGTTTCATGGCAACCTCAGTTGGAAAGGTTTTACAATTAACCTCTAGGAATAAGGTTCCAAGAGAGCCTAGATCTTTCACAATGATCTAGTAGTGGCCTTGGATCTCCCACACAATGTGATCTTGCAAAGTAACTCATGCGCTTGGATATGGGTCACTTGTGGTGATCTAGGTGGTGGTCTTGGATCTCCCACATAATAAGGTCTTGTATAGTTAGTCATGTTGTTGGATAAGGGTCATATGTAGTGATCTAGGAGATAATGTTGGATCTCCTGTATGATGAGGTCTTGCAAAGGACATGCTTAGAGAAATAGTTTTGAGGTTGGTGACATCTAAAAGTAGAGGGTCATCTGTTGTGGTCCTCAAAGACATTCATGCTTGGCTGTCATGAAGGTTGATGAGGTATCTATGATCAAAGGAAGAGACAAACACATTAGTGAAGATTACAAATTGGATATCCATCTCAAGTGGAGGAAGTGTTGGTGTACATTCTATCATCCACTGAACACACAGAATAAAATGTCCAAAGACACTCTATCCTCTCTTGAACAAAGTCGCCGCGTATGCTAAGATTGCGAGAAGATCATATGGCAACTCCAAGGTTTCTTTCGTTAGGTCTTGACATGTGGATAAGCTCAATGGGCGTTGTGATTTGCTGGTAATACACAAAGGGACTTACGTTAAAGAATTCTTCACAAGTTTGGGACTTAGGCGGATTTATCATTAAAGGCTTCTTCAATTGGAACTTTCAATTTGGATCTCAAAAAATTGCAAAAAGATAAGGGTTTAGGGGATCTATTCTACGCCTAGGAATTTAAGAGACAGTAAAGATCAGGTGAAAGGAGTAACCACGCTTTGTTTCGCCTCCTTGGGACAACTACGCAAAGTGGGTGCAATCTTCAAAGGGTGTGATTATAATTTTCAAGTCTCGAATGAGACTGAAGTTAGGCATCCACAATCACAAGCTCAGGCTAACTTTACGCATCAAATGCAAATCATCCATCCGAAGAAAGTATGAGCAATATTTCACCATTTAATCTATACGATCAATCTCTCATTCACTTAACCAATATTCAAAGCAAATTCTACTTAATTGTAATCTAATCCTAAGCTATGGTAGAAGAAGTTATGCAACCTTGCTTACTACTTGACAATAAAAGTGATTCAAAGCAAATCATGCATAAGAGATTTTATTATCGGAAATAGTCTCAATGCAACAATTTCATACACTGTCTCCACACAAATGAAAGCGAGAGATCACCAGTTTAAATAGAGTTTTCAAAATCAAATGAAAGGCCAAGATTAAAACAACATCAACGGCCAAGATTAATACAACCCAACCCTAATTAGGGTTGCCCAAAATAACATCAATTAACATCTAGCAAACAAGCAATAACAAGCAATGAAGTGGCAATTGGAGCTATCTTCAAGGGAAGGCGTCCCTATCTTCTTGGGCAGCATTGTGCTTGATGAATCTGGACATGATCGTGACCACTTCCTCCATCGTGACTGGCGGCAGCATGCTTATCCTGAATTCAAGCCCGTCCAAGTCCTCAACACATTTGGCGAAGGTGCTCTCCCAATCTGCCTCCTGTCTCACAAAATCATCCCGGATGGACAAGAGATTTGCCACTTTTGCGAAATCCTATCTCAAAATTGGTCTAGTAGCAGAGAAGAAAACTTCATGAACCTTATGCTTCAACCTCTCTAGTTGCATGTCGTTTTTCTGGACAATTTCTCGGTCAAACACATCTACAGCTATCATATAAATCTTCTCCCGGATTTCTTTAACTTGCTCCTCAACTCTGAGCCCATCCACCTTTGCCTTCTCCAAAACTTTGCTCCATATAGTCACTGCCCAAAACCAATGGTGAAAATCATAAGCTGCTCCTACAGCAATCACCTTTCCTTCGACCAATTCTTCCCTTGGAACTCCCTTCAGGACCTTGAGGCATGGAATGAGCCTCTCCTAAATATCTGGGAGACTGTCCCAAGTTTCCGCCATGTCAACCAATCTGGAAAGAAAAGAAGAAGTTTTTCCATAGGCAAGCGCCAATTTCTCCATGAACGAGGCTGCTTCCGTGCCCTCGGTTACCATCCATTACTGGGCCTCCTTGGCTGTGACCATCCCTTGCTCCACATCCTTGGCCATCTCCTGCGAGGAATTGATAAGAGGAGGAGCTACTGCATCACACTGATTGAGTGGCTGGGTCAGATGCTATATATACTCCTTCAGGCGTTCGACTTCCCTTTTGTATTCCTTCTTTTTCGCCACTTCTTTTTCCAATCTCGCCTTGACAATTGAGACGGAATTATCTAGTTCTTCCACTTCCTAGCCTTTTGTTGTTGGGACAAGATCTATAGTGGTTTGGCATACTCCTGGGGAGTGATCTCATCCTGTGCTTTATCCACTGTTGGTACTGCGATATGTATGGAACGGCCGCCAGCCTCGTCCCTTTGAATGGTGGAAAATTTCTTGGCAAGTTTCTTAGTAGCAACCTGTTCCAACCTTGCCAAGAAATCCGCAGTATCATCTTCTTCTTGGGTCTCGACTGGTGCCTGAATCTTCATCCTCTCTGTCAGCCAATCCGGAATGGTAGGTTGCTCGATACCATCTTCCTCCTGAATGTTCTCTTCATTTGGAATATCCAAGACTTCTCTGAGGGCGGAAATCATTCCCTCTTTGAAGTCATCATTTTGGACTTCCACTTCATTATTTGAACCCAGTATTTTTGTGCCCATAGGAGATGAGGGCTCATCGTTATCCAACAGGATAGGCTCATAGGTAAACTCACAATAGTGGGTTACAATTTTTCAAATGAAGAAAAGTTAGAAATTCCCATCAAAAAATTTAAAATATTTTACCCCTTCTAATGAAGGGGGTTTGAATGAACCACCCCCCTTCTAATGACCCCTCCACCTCCCCTTCTAATGAACCCCCTCTTGCACCATATAGGGGGGGTTTGAATGAACCCCCTTCATTAGAAGGGGGGTTCTAATGAACCCCCTTTTTTCACCTTCCCCTCCACCATTTCAAAATTTATGCATTTTTTTGACTATCGAAGCTTGGGAAGGAGGTGCAAATGGAGTCAACTTAATAAACCAAGTTGGATGATTGTAGTGATCGAAACGTACTTTCCAACAACTAGAAATTTAATATATTTTTATTTTATTTTATATTTTATTTTTTAGTTTTATTGTACATAGGTTTTTCACCGAACATCAAGTTCAATGAAAAATCATTGTGGAAAAATAGTAAATTTGAGGAAATTTTTTTTGAAAAATATGTACGCACTAGGTATTGATGTCCTCGTTCCAACAAAAAAAGAAAAATTGAATTTCAATACATACCAAAAAAGTTATGCAAGCCGAAGTGCACCTATGTCTAAATTATAAATGTTTTGACTTTAAAACTTAAATAAAAGAAAAATATTCAACAAACTGCTATGAAACAAAATGAAAGCACTAGATATTTGTGTTACCAACCTAAATTCAAAAGAATCGGAATTTTATCCTTTGTAGAAAAGAAGTTATGTGAGCCGAAGTGCACACCACTTTTTAAAAATGTTGTTTACTATTAAAAGCTAGTTATCAAAGGAGACGCAAAAAAATTACAATTTAATTTCAATTTTTAAAAAAAAAATACATTTAAAATCTACAAACAAAATCTCACAAATCACTGGTTTATATCATTTTCAAATTTCTAATAGTTTACCTACTATAAGTGTCAGAAAGTGAAGTTTTCTCTCAAAATGTTGATTTCAATGTCAAGTTTGGCCAAAAAGTGTAGCCCATTATTGTGGGATGACCCTCATTGTTCTCTTCCTGAACTGCAGAAGGTCTCATCATTTCAACCAAGGATTCGTCTACAGTAGCCACCAACTCATCAATGTTTCTAGACGCCACAAAACAAGATGGTTCTACCCTCTGTTGTTTTGGAGCAAGCTCTATGCTTGGAACTACTTCTTTCCTCTTCTCGTCAATCTCAACCAAATCATCATGATGGGATGTGCCAGCATTGGAGGAGTATGACTCTGTCTCGCTCAGTAAATCATACATGAGCGTTATTCTTTTCTGCCTCAACTCCTGGACCTCATGGTCGACCCACCACTGAGAGTACCTAATCACCGGTCTCATCAATGTTGCCAAATCTGAGTGCTCAAGCTTTGACCACTTCACAGAAGGAAGAGGTCGGCTCTCCTCGAAGCACGGCTGGACATAATTTCCATTGTCCTACAACTAATCGAGCACCCGGCAAAGTTCGGTTTCCCTCATAAATTCCACTGGCACTCTAGACCACAATCTTCTCCTGACTTCATACTCATCAGCGGCGTTTGCCCAGAAGTCCTCCAATTCCACTTTGTGTTTGTATCTTCTTCCATCCACTACTCGAATATGATGATGCGGGTCAAAATTGGCCCTGGACTTATAGGCTATGAACGGGTACCACTGGATTTCTAGCCTGGCGCCCTCGGCTGCTTGCGCTGACGGACAGGACTCTAACATATTCCAAATAAAGAATGGGAATGTAACAGCCGCCTTCTTACTCGGCCTTTGGATGCTCTGGTATTCTTCCAGTTGCCTCAGGACTTCAAGCAAAATCATCCGATTTGTTGGATAGATTGGCAACTTGTAAGGATTGGATCCTAACATATGTAAATTTTGGAAACTGGATAAACCAGGATCCATACCTACTGATCAAACTTTTTGCTTCATGACTCAGCCTTTGATGCGTTCCTCCTTGAAGTGTTCTTGTGATATACATTAAGAAAGCATCATGCACCCGCCTGAAATGAGATTTCTCCCTTAGCTGAAGTTGCGGGTAGCAATCATAAGACTTGAGTTCATTTTCTCCATTGCCAACTTTTCCTTTGCAAACCAGTCCTGAGTATTTATATGTCCTGGCCAATAAATAGACAATGTACGAGCTCATGTGAAAATACTTGGTCTTTTCCAAATTGGTCAGCTGCTCGTGAAGATTGTCGCTTATCATTCGTGACCAGTTAAACATCTTCACGCCGGAAGTGATTTCGTCTATAAAATAGTACATCCACGTTTCAAAATACACGCCTTGTGGATTGTCGGCTATTCTGTTCGGCATCAAAATGATGTCCCCAAATAATCTTCTTTAAAATCTGTCCGGCGTGGCTTCTTAGGCATTTTCTTCGTGGATGGTCTAGGCTTCTCCAGCCATGCCTTATTAATATTTGTGGCGCATAACTCAGACTGGCTGTCATACAATCCCTCGGCTTCCTCCTTGGTTTTGTAGATGGTACGGGAATGTGCTGGGATGCCGAATGTCTCTTGTATTGCTACCTTGCCCAAGTGAGCCAGAACCCTTTCCGCCAGGTGCAACGATTTGTCTTTTCTGAGCATTGTAATGGATGGCACATTCTACCATCAACTCGGCATAGTCCACTGCAGGCGGGAATCCGGCTGCTTGGAAAATTCCATTTCTCACCATCCGCCTGGCGATCGGTGTCAGTAGTCCAGCATGTCCATATACTCTCTTCTTGAATTCCACAAAGTCCACATGTCCCAAATCAATGTCTGCAACATTTTTCCATTTTGAATTTATCTTTGACTCTCGCTGTACCCCCTTGCTGGCGAACTTCATTGGCACCTTCTTCGATGATTCTCCTGCCATGGTCATCAACCTACAGTAAAAATACTAACATTAATACGGAGACTTTAAAATATAATTCACTCTCGTTTTCTTGTGTTCGAATATTTTACTTTCAGCTTATTAAAATATTAAATTTCTACGAAAAAACAAGCTGAAAGTAAATGAATTTGATTGAAGTTTAGCCAGAACTTAGCCAAGATGAAAAAAATAGAAGGAGAATTGATGAATTTATCCAATTGAGCTCCAAACCTCAGGAAAGAACTTCTGGCTGCAAATCAGATTCAAACTTCGAGAATTTAATCAAAAATCAAGCAACAAAGTACACCTGTTTTGCTAAGAAGTTCGACTTTCAGCAAATAAATCCTTCACTTCTTCGAAAAAAATTACTTCTTCAGCATAAAATTATTCCTTCCTCTAAGAAAATCGATCTTGCCTGCAGAAGAATTGATTGTGTCTCAGCTTTCTTACAATTTCGAGAGATTAACTTCTTTTCAGCTGTGTCTGTGAAAAATGAGTTGTTGAAACTCATTATAATGCTGAAGAATTCGATTTGTTTTAGCAATTGCCTCTTTCTCTCTCGATTTTGATTTGTTTTCTCTTCTTCAAACAAGCAAGTTTCCATTTTTTTCGAAAAGACTCCATGGTGAGCTTATCCAGGCAAATCTCTTTGATTTTCAAAATTCGATTTTTTGCTAGATGTTTATCTTTAATTTTTTGAAATTTTGAAAAAAACATTAAATGTTCAATTAAATTCGATTTTCCAAGTTTTAATTCATGGTGAATTTAATTTTTCCCATGGATTTTATCTTTGTCCAGCGCAATTTATTTTCTTCCGATACATCTCTGGCGAAATTTTATTTTGTCCAAGGCGTTTTGTATTGGAAATAAATTATTAAAATATTAAAATATTTAATTTATTTCCAACCCGTTCGTTTTTGGACCCATGGCTATTTTAATTTTTCTCCTTTTTTCTTTGGCTAAATGTTTATTTTCCAAATTTATTTCAATTTTCGTCTAGCCAAGTTAAAATTTTAGCCATCTCGTCAATAAATGTTATGGCAGATCCTCATTTTCTTCTGCCATGGCGGACTTCAAATTGTGCAAGGCACATTTTCTCATGCCGAAATCAATTTTTCTCTTGCTTGGACGAATTTCTCTAGGCAAAGTATGTGTTTGGATGCCATCTTTAGGCAAAATTCCACGATACTTAGACAAATTTTAACCTCTTTTAGCCAAGGGCGGACTTTCTTGCCTCTTTTCCATGTATATTTTCCTCTATGCACTTAGCCAAATTCACCAATCTTTGTCCTAGGCCTCATACTTAGGCGAATTTTTAATCTTTTCTCCTCTTTCTTATGCTAGGCGGACTTCACACTTCCTTTGCCATGGCCTAGGCGGACTTTCCCAAGTTCTTTCCATCTTCCATCAAGGTATGGCAGACTTTCTCAAGCTCTTGACATTTGCCTTTCACACTCATACTTAGCCAAAATTCGCATCTTCCTCCTCTAAAGCATTAAAACACTTAGCCAAATTTCGAATTTTTCCTTTTCTAGGCATCCAAACTTAGACAAATTTCGGATTTTTTTCCTCCAAGGCATCAAACACTTAGCAAAAAATTTCAATTTTCCCCCTTCTCATGCCTAGGCGGACTTCACAAGTGCCTTGCCAAGGCTGGGCGGACTTTAGAAGTGTCTTTCCATTCCTCTCTCAAGTCATGGCGGACTTTGGAGGTGTCATGCCAAGTCAAGGGCGGACTTTACCTGGTCTTGGACATCCCTTCTTTCTAGGGCGGACTTCGCACATGTCTTGCCAATTCTTCTTTAAGGCTTGGGCCGACTTTGAAGGGTCTCTACCATTTTTCTCTAAGGCATGGCGGACTTTGGAAGTATCTTGCCATCTTATCCTTATGGCATGGGCGGACTTCAACACCTTTATGCCATGTCCCTCAAATTAAGGGCCAACATCTTCATTCTCTTCTTGATGGCGAACTCTCCCTCCTTACCTTCCCTCCTTTATAGGGCCGACTTTGTTAATGGCTAAACGTGTTCCCTTGATGGCGAATTTTCCAGACTTAGGCAAAATTTATCATGAATTTCATGCCCTTTGGTTGATTTTTTTTGGTGATTTTTCTCAGATTTTGACTGATTTTTTCATGCTTTTGGGTTGATTTTCTCAGATTTTCCCTTGCTTTTCCATACTTTTCCTGATTTTTTACTTGATTTTTCGATTTTCACTTTGATTTTTCAATGATTTTTTATTTTTTTGGTTGATTTTTGGTTCTAAAGATGGAAATGTTGACCCGTTGACCAGGGTTGACTTTCTAAAAATAGAAAAAGCAAAATCCCTAAAAAATAGGGAACCCCGTTTGGTCCAAAAATGCCAAAAATGAAAAAACGAAAAAGCAAAAAAGCAGATTCCCTAAAAAGTAGGAAGTGTTAGAATTGGCCCAAAGCACAGGCGATCCTTGTCTCCTGGACCTTCTGAGCACTTATGTGGCATTTAGGCACTGATTCAAGCATGGATTATTGATTTGGCTTGGATGATTCTCAAAAGACTGACTTTGAAACTCTCAAAGAAGTGACCTCATGAAACCGTTGCGCGGAGACAAAACCCTAAAAACTAGCAAACTATTGGGGGTCCCCATTTGCAATGGGGCAATGTGTGAAAAGGTCACAACAGGAAGAAACATTGATTGTAACACAAGGCACTATGGAGTAGAATCCTAACAAGTGCCATAGTGCACATGGAGCAAGTCAATGTCCTAGAGAGTCTACAGAGGTTGGTGTCATAGAATGCAGTAAAAAGGGGATTCATGGAAAGTGAACAAGGAGAGAGGTCCTTGTTGTGTTCTTGCAGAGTCAGCTAAGAGTAAGGTTTGGATCTCCACAAGAGGTCTAACAGAGAGTAGTCTGTGTGCAACTATCATGGGTTGGTGAGAGTATAAAACAGAAGCAGGGACTGTGTGTGAGTGAGCTCTATTGAAAGGGGGAGTGAGGAGAAAAATCTATGATGTGTGGAACACAAGAGTAGTGTTGATGAGTGTTTTGTGACACACCAAACACCTTAGAATAAAGAAAAGAATGCCCAAGGGCGGCTTTATCCTCTCTTGAAAAATTACCTCTTATGCTAAGATTACCAGAAAGGTCATACGGTAATTCCAATGTTCCGGTTTGGGGGATGGACAAGCTCAATGGATGATGTGATATGCTGGTTTCACAAAGGGACCTTAAAATGATGAACTCACTCAAAGTAGGGAGTTGGATCGATGTAACGTTGAACGCTCTTATGTTTTTTGGAATTTTCGGTTTAGGACAAAAATAAATAAAAGGGAATGGGGGTAAAGGAACTAGATTTACGCAGAACTAAACCTATGAACTTCGGAGACAAATGCTGGATAATGGAATTTAAACCAATCTTTGCTTCGCCAAGCACGGCACTACAACTAGACAAAGACGGTGCAATCTTCAAGGGTTTGCGAAAGATATCTTATTACACTATATCACCATCAATTCGACCAATGCATATAGATAATAGAATTCAATTTAAGCAGTTTTAATGTTCAGACTAACCTTACACATCAAATTGAAAATCATCCAATTGAAAAAGGTATGAACTAATTCCACTTTTCCAACACTATCAATCTTTCATTCATCTAAATACTTGAAAACAAATTTACTCTATTTTGAAGAAATCAATGAAACCATGCGGGCTCATAGAAATAATAAATGCTCAACTCTGAATCCACTTATTATTTAAACAGCAATATTGCAACAATCTCATCAGTCTCTCCCTGAATAAATGAAATGAATGGGGTTTATATAGGCACCCCAATTACAAAGCAATGGCCAAGATTAAATTTGAAATCAACGGCCAAGATCAAATTTGACCAACCCTAACCCTAAAAGCATAACAAACTCAAAGACACGTGGCACAAGCAGAATACGCCATTTGGAGCATGGCAAATGATGACACCTTGCACTTCATTCGAGCAAGTGGGAATCCAGAATGCAATTCCCTTTGGATCGCTCCCTAGCTGCAAATGCAAGAAATTTGGCTAACACAGAATCAAGTTCCTCCATCGAGATATTCGGCACAGAATCCAGTTGCACTCCAATCACGTCCAAGGTCTCCAGGCACTGAGTAAAAGTTCCTTCCCATCTAGCCTCCTGCTTCTGAAAGTTCTCCATGAAGGTCAAAAGGGAAGACATATCATCAAGCTGATTCTCTGTAATAATCTGCATTTCCTTGAAGTAAATGCTCATCACACTTTTCTTCAATCCTTCTAAATCTAAGCCATTCGTATCATGATGTTCTTGTCCTGTCAATCCTTCAAGAGAAGTGAGGATTTTGAACTGAATTTTCTCAATCGTGTTCCGTATAGCAGCACATTCTTCCTTCATTCCATCATATGTCTTCTTTTTGGCCAATAAGGAATAATACCACCTGCTGAAATCGTACGAGGCTCCCTCTTCGACAACACCTTCCTGGATCAAAATTTGCAAGGAGACTTCTTTTAGAACCCTCAAACGAGGTATCACTTTGTCCTGTACATACTGGAAATCTTCCCAATGGTCCTCAACTTGACTAACTTCAGTTATCAGCAATGCAGATCTGTCATAAGTTTGGGCGCACTTCTCCAAGAATTGCTCCATTTGTTTTGAAATATTGGTCACCCAACTCTTGGTAGCTTGACTCGTAATCCTCATAGCCTCAAGGACATCAACGGACTCCGGAGTAAGAGATGACGGTGGAATAAAGGCTGCATTTTCCTGACGCAAAGGGGCTGTTAGCTGCTGAATGAACTCTATCAGCCTTAGATTTTCTAACTCCAACCTTTCCTTCTTCTCTTCTGTTTTATCAAACTTCTCCCTGATGGCTTTGGAAGTGTCTGCCAACTCATGGAAATCCTGATCTATTGTCGTTGGGCCAATGTCCAACGTTGTAACTTCATAATCCATAGGAGCAATCTGATCTCTTGGCTTATCAATCTTCGGGACTGCCACCTGTAAGATCCTGGATCCTGTATCATTCCTGGTAATCTGAGAATACTTCTTAGGCTTTTTAGGCGTTTTAGCCTTGCCAATTCTTTCTAGGAAGTCCTGTATGCTCTCAACTGGTTGAACTTCATCCAGTGGTCTGGACTTCTTCTTCAAACTTTCAGTTAGCCAATCCGGGATTGTGGATAATTCCATTCCATCCTCTAACTGAACATCATCATTAATTCCTTTAAGAGCAGAAATTACCTCATCTCCTAGTTCTTTACTATCCTCAAGGATCTCAGTATCTCCTGCACCTTCAATCATCAAAGTATCATCTCCTTCCAAACACTCCGTGGAGGCTTGATTTTGGAAAGAATCTACCTGTTCTAACTCTTGAAACTGAAATTCTTGCTCATAGCTTGGCTCGATATCAACAATGGATACATTTTCAACTGACAAGGTCCTCGAAGATGAGGGATTTTCAGTCACCTTCTGCTTCTTACTTTCCAATTCCTCATTAGCTGACTCCTTTTCCTCTAGTTGAAGGTTTCCACTTACTACCTTCCTCTTGCTGGGATATGGAGATTCATCCGGATTTTCGCCAATTGCTTCCTCCTGGCCATCCTTATTGTTCAATGTGGCGTAAGTAAGAGAAACTCCTTCCTTCCTCAACTTGCTGATCTGACCATCGACCCATTCCCTTGAGTAAGCAAAAATGTCCTTCATCAATGTGTTCACATCGGTCAACTCGGGTTGTGTCCAGTTAGGCAATAAAATAGGCTTATCTTTTTCTTGTTCAAATTGAGGATGGATGTAGTCCCCGTCGTCTTTCACTTGGTCAGGTATAGGGAACAAGTCGCACCTTTTCACAAGTTCAACTGGAATTCTTGACCAAGCCTTCTTCCTTACTCCATACTCGTCCATCAGGTTAGACCAGTAATCTTCGATCTGCATAACATGAAGGGACTTCTTCCCATGTATTCTCAGGTATGGGTCATAATCGGACCTTGGATTATAGGTGCTGAATTTGTAAAATTGCAACTCTACCCCTGCTGTTTTGGCTGACTGTAACGAAGGACAGACTTCTAGCATTTTTCCAATTGCAACCGGAAAATCCACTCTTTGTTTGTTCTTCTTCGCCTGAATGGAGTCTACGCATGCTAGTTGCCTTGCTACCTCAAGCATAACAATTTTGTCGTTGGGTATCGAGGAAGTCGGTACGGAGCATCAGAGAATCCATGAATTCTTATGTAAGTAAATGTCGGAAACTGGATAAACCAAGACCCGAACTTGTCAAGCATTGCCATAGCTTCTTTAGATAGCCTTCTCTGTACTGTTCCTTGAAGAACTCGTGTGATGTACATAAGGAAGGCATCATTTGTTATCTTGAAATTGTCCCTGTAATGTAGCTGGAGCTGCGGGTAACATTCATATGATTTGAGTTGATCTTTCCGAAGTCCCACTTCGCCTTTACAAATCAGTCCTCTGTACTTAGTGAATCTTGCCAGAATGTAAACCACATAAGAACTCATGTAAAAGGTTTTAGTTTTTTCAAGGTTTCTCAACTGGAAATCGATGTTATCACTTATTAACTTGGCCCAATTTATAGCCTCCATTCCCAATACGATTTCCTCCACGTATGAAAACATCCACACCTCAAAGAAGGCTCCCTGAGAAGTTCCCATAACTCTGTTCAGCATGTGAATCATATCACTATATTCTATCTTAAAATCTGTGCAAATTAGTCTCTTTGGCAACTTGGAACGATGCCTTTTGGGTTCTTTAATCCAGTTGGAATTGATGATGTCCAAACAGGATTCCTTGGCTTGATCGAACATGGCCTGTGATTCTTGCTGAGTCCTGTTTAACATTTTCCGGCGATGGGGAATACCAAATACCTCCCTGACTGAATCCTCTGTGAAATAGGCCAAGGTGATTCCATTGGGCGTTTTAATTGATCTTGTTTGAGGATTGTACCTTCTGGCGCATTCAACCATTAACTCACTGCACTGAACTGCAGGCGGAAATCCTGCTGCTTGATGAAGTCCAGACTTAACAATATTTGAGGCGATAGGTGTAGGCATTTCGTTTCCTGTGCCAAACATCCTTCTCTTGTGCTGAATCGCATTAAATTGTTCAAAATTTGTATCTGTCACTTTTCTCCACTTCGAGGACAACTGGGATTCTGGATAAAATTCCTTCAGGACTTCCTTGACTTGAGCCTTTCTGACTCCACCTCCCACATTCTTTGGAGAAGACATTACGCCTGTAAGAAACTCGAAGTTAGAGAATTTTTTAATAAATTTGCAAAAAGGCGATTTCTTAGCTGGAGAAATTTTTTTAAAAAATGATTAAAAATCCAGAACTTGATTAAAGGATGCATAAAGAATAAATTCTTAAATGAAATCGATTTTCCTTTATTATTTTCAAAAGCATTCATGGAATTTTAAATAATCTTCTGGATTTTTAAAGGTTTATATTGAAGTTCTCTCCAATCTTTAATGAAAAAATCCAATTCCCTTCTCAAAATCGCCAAAGATAACCTGCAGTTGTTTGAAGAAAATCCAGAAAGGAGGAGAAAAAATTCAATTCAGTGTTCTGGAACTCAATAAAAAATCCACTTGCAGCTGAAAAAGACGTCTTTTCTTGGGAGAGCTCTGCCTGTGAAGAAAGTCGACTTTGTAAATAATAAAATAATGAGCTCAGTAGATTGTCTTTTATAATAAAAACCTTCCCAAATTGTTTTAGGTCGATTTCTTTCTCTCATTGGTTGTATTTGCTTTAAAAACGAAAAAGCAATCTTATCCATATCTTTGACTTTTCAAACAAGGCGTCCCTTTTGGCTTGGTGAAAGAAAACTTAAGTTTTTCTTTATTTTTTTTTTGCCTTTAGCAAAATTCGACCTTCAACTGGACTTCTTGACTTTTCAACTGGAATTTTAACTTCTCAAAGTGACTTTGCCTTAGAAAAAATTCGATTCTACCTTGAGAAAATTCGACTTCCAACTGGATTTTTCACTTCCCAACTGGAATTTTCACTCCACTCAATTTCCTGAAGTCCAGTTCAATAATTTTGATGCCTTAGTCGATTTCTTACTTTGTCCAACTGGAATTTTCACTTCGTCCAACTGGATTTTCTTGAAGAATGCGAATTTCCTCAAATGAATTTTACTTGGATTTTCCCTTTGATCACTGGATTTTCGAACTGGATTTTCTAAAGTTTCAACTGGACTTTTAACTTCTCAAGGGCGTACCTCTTCCAGACTTAGGCGAATTTCACCATGAACTGCCTGCTTTTTTAGTTGATTTTTCAGTGATTTTCTCATGATGGCGCGATTTTATCCAGTTGATTTTTTGACTTTGCATGCGCCTTCTCTCTCTGCTTTTCTCATCTTGCATGCGCCTTTCTCTGCCATGCGCTTTTTCTCTGCATGCATGCTTTTTCTCTGCTTTTCTCATGATTTTTCGATTTTTTGCTTGCTTTTTAGTTCCAAAAATAGAAACTTTTGACTCAAATGCTAATGACACCCTGTACTTTCTAAAAATAGAAACTTACTAAAAATAGAAAAAAGCAAAAAGCAACTTTCTAAAAATAGCAAATTCCAGATTGGGCCAGAAATGCCAAAAACGAAAAAAGCAAAAAAGCAAAAAAGCAGAATCCCTAAAAAATAGGAAGTGTCAGAATTGAGCGAAAGCACAGGCGATCCTCGTCTGCGAGGCCTTCTAAGCACTTCCATGACGTTTACGTTCAGTTTCGGGCTAAAACTCCCAACTTGGCTCGGATGATGACTCCAGACCTTGACATGAAATTCCCAGATATCAGAGACTATGAGATTGCTACTCAACGCAAAACCCTAAGAGCAAACCAGTGAGGGTCCCCATTTGCAATGGGGCGATGTGTGAAAAAGGTCACAACAAGTAGTTACTCATCGATGTAGTGATATTATTTTTTGTTAATGAAGAATTGACAATTTTCTGAAAACTCTTATGTGTTGTGCATGCATAGCTTTTGTTGTGTGACTTTGCTTGCCATTCAATGGGTGTCCTTCACTAGATCTCCACCATGTGTGCATCATATTCCCACTGCCTCATTTTTATCAATAACATAAATTATCTAAGTTTTCTTTGGCACATCACCATTAAAATGATTGTTGCCTCCTAATACATCCTAGCATTCAAATGAACACTTTTAGGGCAATAGATATAACTTCATCACAATATCCTACTGAGTCATTGCAAAAACATCCCTCATACAAGGCTTCAAACTATATCTGAACTAAGATATTTGGTACATTTCTGCTATATCCAACATTCACATATCAGAATATTCATTTTATAGCTGCAATCCTTCAGGGAGCTGATTTCATTTCATAGATAAGCATCTTTGGAAGAAAATGTATTTGTCAATCCTTAGAGCAGTTCATCTTTAAAGGGATTTGAAGTGTTTGCATTGAAGGTGGTTTTTACACTTGTCCACCTTTCCTTTGCATAATCTTGTAAAGATAATATTGTTACATTGATTATATTAGTTTTCATTTGACTTTTAACGAAAAATTAGCCAATATCATTATGCTTTGATTTAATTGAACCTTTTGCATCATGCTTGAAATTCGTTTGTTACTATTTTTCTTTCTATTAATGCTTCTACAAGAGTATTCCTAGGATGTTTTGAAGTAAACTTGGTTCTGATTCCTTTTCTTGATTTTGCGATTAAGAGGCTTAGGGCTCAAAATTTAACTGATAATTCATTCTTATTAGAATGCTCAAGTCTGTGCTTGGATACAAAGATCTCCAACAAGGGATTACACATGATTGAAGGTCAAATGAGCCTTTCCCTATGAAAGGTAAATGGCCAATAGTCACAGCTGCACACAATAGGTAACAGGTTTTTCCTTACCCAATTGGGCATCTTCAGGCAGTTGTGTTGCTTCTAGTGGTACTGATTCTAGAGAACTTTCCTAATAAAGGTGTTTCTCTTTACAGCATTTGCTGTTATCATTGAGTTGAAATTAGGCTTTAGCTATGGCATATTTATGTATTCCATTCCTCTATTTTGCTGCTCTTTCAGGATTTGCATGCCTATATGCAAGCCCTTTAGATAATCACTTCATTTTTTTTCTTTGGGATTTATTATTCAGTGATGAAACTTTTAAATATCTTATCACTATGAAGAATTGACTGTCACCTGATCAAATAGTTGTCACAACAAAAAATGCTATGGTGTCACTCGCCATATATTTTTCTCCTTTGGTCCCATGTATGTCCTTAGTAGTTGCTCCTTCGATGTTGTGAACTAAGTTATGGGTCCTAGTACAAGGATGGGTATGGGTATGGTTTCAAGGATCAAGTATGCCAATACAAGATTATTTTTCTTCCCAAGTAGGGGTATGGGTTCATATATATATATAATTTACAATTTTTATATATTAAAATTATAAAAATAAAAATACTCATAAATTCATAATTTAGTGATTTGTCAAATGTCAATAAACAATGAAAATTATAATCAATATTCAATAATATTCATATTTCTCAACGTTAAGAGAATCAAATTCAACATTTGGTTCAATTTCATTTGATCCACAATCATTTGCAGTACCACTTCCACTAGCCATGTCATATGTAGAAGCTACCTCATCTATAGAGATTTCAATAAGTTGTGCAACAATAGTGTTTAAGCTGGCATACTCAAGAGTTAGATCCCAATTCCTTGTCACCCTTCATCGTAATCAGGTTTCTTATTTGACAAGAGATGCAAGTTGGAGTGCACAAAGACCGAATCCTCAGCTTCTTTTGCACCCAATTGGCTGCACATAACTAAGTGCATAAAGGTCTATGTGTGTGCTCCAATTCCTCTTAGTTGAAGAATTCACAACTTGTAGAAATGTTTAACTTGAGGACAAATAAGATATATTCTACAGAGTCTTAGGACACGAGGACGAGGGAATGTGGGGATGGGTCTCAAGGATGGGGAGACCAAGGGCCTAGATTTGGGGATGGCAACTAGGGGGGGTCGAGGAGTGGAGACCCCAATGGGGTCATGTGGCAACACCCCTTGTGGGAATTTGGGGGCAAAGCCTCCAATGGGATCAAAGGGTAGTGCCCCCTCACATGGTCTAGGGGCAACACCACCAAGCCCAAATAAGGTCTTGAAACCAAAAAAACCTTCATGGCACACACCAATTTCACAATTTTATGATTTAAGCAAAAAACCAAGTATTTTGGCAGTTTTATTCTTATAAAAATATTTTCACCATTTTCTTCAAACAATTTATGTGACAAGAGATGCAATTTGGAGTGCACAAAGTTCAAATCCTCAACTTCTTTTGCACCCCAATTCATACTTTAGTGATTTTTCAAATGTCAATAAACAATTAAAATTACCATAATATTCAATAATCTTCATATTTCTCTTCATCGAGAGAATCAAAGTCAACATTTTGTTCAACTTCATTTGAGCCACATTCAGCTACAATGCCACTTCTACTAGCCATGTCATATGTAGAAGCTACCTCATCTTTGATAAGTTGTGCACTAATAGTGTCTAAGTTGGCAAACTCAAGAGTTAGATCCCAATTCCTTGTCACCCCTCATTGTAATCAGATTTCTTATGTGACAAGAGGCGCAAATTGGAGTGCACAGAGACCGAGTCCTCAACTTCTTTTGTACCCAATCGGTTGCACTTAACTAAATGCATAAAGGAGTATGTGCTTCAATTCCTCTTAGTTGAAGAATTCACAACCTATAGTGTTTAATTTTGGGCAAAATAAGATTATATTCTACAAATTCCCAAAATGAGGGGAATATGGGATGTGGGGATGGGTCTTGAGGATGTGGGGACCAAGGGCCTAGATTTGGGGATAGCAACTACTGGGGATCTAAGAGTGGAGACCCCAATGGGTTTGAGAGGCAACACCTCTCATGGGTGATCAAGCAGCAGCAGCACCAAGCTCATGTTAATATGCCATTTTCACAATTTTATCACTTATGGGCAAATTTAGGTATTTTAGCACATTTTTGTTTATAATTTTTTTTTAAATAATTTTTTTCTTCTGCTTTTTTTTTGGGTGGCCCTTGGGTCCACTTGGGTCCACTTGGGTCCACCCCAAGTAGTGACTCTCACAAGGTCCAAAGGCAGTGCCACCAAGCCCGAATTAAGGCCATTGAAATCACAGAAACCTTCATGGCACACACCATTTTCATAATTTTATCACGTCAATGAAAAATAAGGTATTTGGACATTTTTTTGTTTATAAAAATATTTATAGAAATGACTACTTTTTCCACTTTTTCTTTTGGGCAGCCCTTAGGTCTGCCTGCACCTGCCTTGGGTTCACGCAGGGTCTGCTCCGAGCACCCTAGGAAGGATCCACAAGGAACCCAAGATGCTTGGGGAGGACCCTAGGAAAACCCTAGGCCATCTTGGTCATGGAACCAGCCCCAATTTGGACCCATATAGGTACAGTGTGGGGGTTCTGTTGAACCCTGCAACATAGGTTCTAAATAGTCATAAAATGCTACTTAATTGAGTCTGT
>VDFB02072630.1:0-18657 GCA_007258455.2 Sequoia sempervirens
GGGAACTAGATTTGCAACCCAGCTAGTATGCTCGATGGGAAAGATAATCCCACTTTCTATAAGTCTAAAGACTTATTTTTGCATTAATGGTTCCAGTTTGGGATTAACTGGCCTCTATTTATTCCTTATGGGTTTGGCTGTTTGCTCCAATTCTATTGTATGTCGTGCAAGACGTGGATCAAATCCCTTCAAATGTCCATATTCCCAGGTGAATATGTCAATGAATTCTTGGAATAATTACATAAAAGACTGCTTTCCAACAGTAGTGTTTATTTTTCCTATCTTGAGACTTCTCTTGGGTGCAATTTCTAAGTCCTCGTAATGATCTTGTTGAACTAATAAGTTAGCTTTATTACTTTTAGCCTGATCATCAGAGTTGAAAATAGTTTCTAAGGTGACCAAACCTTTAGGCAACTTGTTATTTTTCAATTGCAGTACCTGGTCTCCATCCTACTAATTCTCTCCTGATTTGATGTTGAGAACACGTCCTCTTCAAGCAGAAATTGTAGAATCTGCTCATCACTCTCAAAAACCTACCAGTTAACATTGTTGTCAGGAACTAAAGGCCTAATAATAACCTTGATGTGTTGTTGATTACACTCCTTCCTTACGTTGTTTGGAATGTCAAACTGAGCTCCCACAACTGCTAATCTATTAGCATGCTAATTTTGATTTCTTGGAATTGAAATGAAATTGAAAGCCTCAAAATCCTCAACGAGGTCCCAAACCCTATGCTTATACAATTTAAGAACATCATTTTTAACAGCATTTAGGCCTCTAACCTGATTTACTATCAATTCACTATTCCCATGCACCTTCAAACACTTAATTCCATGTTTCCTCACCCATTCCAGTCCTTGAATAAGACCTTCATATTTTGTTGTGTTATTAGTACATGAAAATGCAAACCTAAAGGTTGCATAATATATTTCAGCTCTTGGGGAAACCAATAATGCACCCCCACCAGCGCCATGTCTGCTCCTTGAACCATCAAAATACATTTCCCAGACTTCGTCTTGTTGGTCACAACCATTCACTAACCTCTTAACCAAGTTAGGCATTACTACATCAGCCTCTTGAAACATGTAGTTACCCATACCAGCATCTGACACCAAGTCACTATCAGCACTAGAAGTTTGGCATGTTTCCCACTCATCTAGAAGTATATCACGAATATCATCGACAACAATGCGAGGATCAAAGATAGCAGCATGCTCATCTTGTTCAAAAATTATGCAATTGGAATTTATTGCACTGGGTACATAAGGTTCTATATTGTCTTTTGCAAGTAACTCAGACTTAATGGTTACCTTAGTTCCATACCTAGTACAGAACAACATGTGAGACCAAGCAGATGAAAGGTATCCCTCTATTTTGGCCATGAACTCTCTTGACAAACATAACCCAAAATACAGAGGCAAATCTGCCACATAAATGTCTAGGGAAATTGAAAAATTAGGGCAAGCATGCAGAGTTAAGCTAGCATCTTTGAAAAGACCCATTGTATTACAAGATGAGCCATCCAGCTAGACTACTCCTTTCTCGAAAGGTTCATACTCTAAACCTAACTGATTAGCTACTTGCTTGGGCATCACAGAACAAGTAGCTCCACTATCTACCATACAATTGTGCACTAAATTTTTTCCAATAATCAATGAAACATAGAATAGAGGAGGTATCACGTTATTACCTTGACTCATAGATTTATCTTTGCTGTTGGGATCATCAACTTTCCCTTGATCATCATTAGCCATCATGACCTTTTGGGAATCAGCAGCAACTTGCTCAAGATTCGCATTTTCAGATAGTGCCTTTTTTAGTAGATCAGCCTATCCAGGAATGCTTAAGGAGTCCCACATGGTCATATTCACATTCATCTTCTTCATGTTGTTCACAATATTGTAAGGTAAAGTTGAAGGTACCTTTTGATGTACTTTAGCAGCAACCGGTTCTTTATCCTTGTGAGGCTTCCCATTGATTGGTAAGACAGTAGTTTTTTTTGGTACATTCAAAATAGGCGTGGATGGTGCTTCCATGGTTGCAGACCCCTTTCTTTTATCAATTGATTGCTCCACCTCTAGAGCTCTTTTCTTAGCTCGTGTATTGGCTACAATTGCTGAATTAGAATTCACACCACAGAAATCTTCACTTTTCCAATTTAAAAATGCAGTCTCATTAGAATGTATATCCAGTTGTTGTTCAGGTGTATTAGCAGGTGCATCTGGTTGTGAAGTAACAGCATTTTGGACCATAAATTCTTGATTAACTACCCCATTTGATCATGAGCCTAGGTTATGTGGTTGGTTACATGAATGACACCATTCATTATTCATCACAAAGTTATTCTGGGCTGGAACCATATCCTTCACTGGATTTACAGTATTAAGAAGAGCTAGATTATAAGATTGGAATGGTCTCTAATTAACATTTTTCCTCTGGTAAGCACGTTGATAGGGTTGCCTATTTTGCTGATACTGATATCCCTGGTTTTGATAAGACTGATTTATGTTCTAACCTTGTTGTTGTTTCTATTGTTGAAAATTCAACCTTTCCCTTTAATACTGTCTCTTCATGTTGGTCAACTCACTTCCCATAGTCTGTAAAATACTTTCTATCTTCTGCTGACTAGACTTAATCTCTTTCAATTCACTTGATGGTCCAGCAGCTGACATTCCCTGACTAACAACCATGGGTAATGTTGGAACAGCAGGTAAAGGGGATAAAGCTGGCATTTGCAATGGCATATTTGATTGAATTTCAAGGAAATAGGGCATAGGTGGCCTAGGTGCTAACTTGCCCACCTAAATGAGGTTATTTTCTTCCTTAATAGCTATGTTATAGGCCTGAGGTAAAGAAACACCCCCCATAGACTGTATCATGACTGAGATATCACTATTTAAACTTTTCAAATAGTATAAAAATGCATAATCAGCATAAGGCCTTACCTTAGCAGGTATTCTATTCCAAGTCTTTTGAAATCGGATATTGAAGTCCACCATTTGTTCTTGTGGGGCTCTTTTGATGGTCATTAACTACTCTACCAAAGATAGGTGATCAAATTTTTCCTCAAAAAAACTAGTAAACTCATCACCAAGCTCATCCCATGTCCTTATAGAACCCACTGGCAAGCTTCTAAACCATTCCAATGCCTTCCTTTTGAAAGATGCAGCCAGCAATCTCACAGCTACATTTTCATGTGTCACATGATGCACATTGCACAATGCTGCCACATCCCTGATATGTTCAAAAGGTGTCACTTGTCCTTCTCTAGTAAACTCCTATAACCCTTTAAATGCTACCAATGGAATAGCATCATGTTGCACTAGATTAAGGGGACTCCCCTGGTTAAACGATACGAAAGTAAAGGCTCTTGGCGCTGCCATTGAGCTGGAATGTGTTGGTATGCTTGCTGAAGCATAACTTGAACTGACTAGTACTGAACTTGAAATCGGCTGAGAAGTACTTGTTGTAACAGAAATACTATTTGTTGCACAATTGAAAGCTCCAAATGAGGACACAGAGGGTTCTGTTCTAAGAGTAGGAGATGTTGAAAACCTGGCTAGAGGGTCTCTTCTTCCTCTCCTTGCATATGAAAACAGTGTCTTGTCACTAACACCAGGTGGTGTTGACTGAACTCTAGGAGAAGGAACAGTCCTTCTGATGGTTCTCCCTCTTCTTCTTGGAGGAGATAAATGAAAAAACTCTACAACTTTTGAACTTCTAGTTTCTATTTTTCTCATATAAATAAACACATGGATCCTTTCCTCCACGCAGAGTCAACAAATATGCTTAAAAAAATGACCTCTAAAAGGCTATTAGCTCATTGTCAACACATCAAAACAGCAAGGCCTAAGAATTTTACTTCTAAATTTGTCCCACCAGGCGTGCCAAAACTGTTATCACCTGAATTTTGCACCCTGTTGAATATAAAATTCGATAATCTAGTGTAACATAGGAAGACCTCTAAAGATGTGGGTTTCTTGTAAACAGAGGTCAACCTCCGGAGAAGGCCGGCTTCCTTTGTGTTATCACCTAAACTATTGATTCTGTAAAAGGAAAGGGAGAAGGAGAATGCATAAAAAATGAAAATTGAATCCTATGGTGATGCACCAAATTAGTTCAAAACATGAACTATTTCTTTACACACAATTTTCAATAACTAGTAAAAGTTGATGTGCACAACTCAATACTCATATGATATTGCATAAGTTTTTTATAAGAAAGCTATGACACATAGAGTCCTAGAAGGATGAAAAATTCTCCTCACAACTAAAACTGTTTGTATCACTACCATAACCTATAACCTGCAATATACACATCTCCTCTATTTAAAAGTGCTATTAATGAGACAATTAACAAGGAATAAGTGAAACTCACATGTAAATTTATCAATCATTCAACACACTCAATGAAACAGATAACTGAGAAGGCAGAAGTTGCTTTCTTTATTGATCTCCACAGGTGAAACTGTACATACAATTATCTGTCAATGAGTTACAAAACTCAATATTCTCCTTTAAGGACTCTCAGAAGTCACAAAGAAGAAAAATATATCAATCAGAAACCCTTACAAAAGAGGAAAAATGCCATATATATGAAAAATAAAACCCTCGGCCCCCTTTTTTTTTAGGTTTTTACAAAAATATCAGTTTCTAAGAAAGGTCGACCCTCAGATCTTTTGGAAATAAAGCTAACGCATTCAATGTGCATCCTCTGTGTCCCTATCAGTGTGAAAGATCGCCCTTAGGAGAAGTCCTTAGATCTTTCTGCAACCATAGCATTTACTTCCAACCCCCTCTGTCTGCCTTCGAACCTCCTTGCTAAGTAGCTTTGAATGTTGTTGAGGCTCCTATCATTAATGTCTATCCGCCCTTGCCAATTGATATCCCAGCTATCCCTGCGATCTTCGCCCTTCTTTTTATCGATGACACCTCCTAGATATCGAACTGATTTGTCGCTTTATCTCAGAATAGATCCATGTTGTTTTCATTCTGTTGATCTTCCTAACAGGGGTCAAAATGTTACGACTCTCCTATAGCTTCCTCTGATTGGTCAAACAGATGCTACACAAAATTTCCAGACAGTCATAGGTCCTTTAGAAAGAATTGTATGTCGGTGAGACACTAATCGTGTCTCCCCGATGCGATTAGACTCTTCAGCGGTTATCGATATAGCTCATGATGATCTGCAAGACCACATAGCGAGTTTAAAAGTCACGTCAATGTCAAAAATTGTTGCCCAGACCATCGGCAAGACCATTCGCATTCAGGAAGACCTCATGGTGAGCCCTTAGGAATCATACCGATATTGCTCTTTCGATGGGCAAGCTAGTCACCATGGCAAGACTCTCCATTGTCGATAGGACCTTAACAGGTCAGGAAGACGTCTCACCGAGCTCAAGATCTTTCGAAGAGCTCATTTCATATCAACGAGACCCCACTGTGTCGGTAAGACCTCCCATCGATGATGACTCCTCTCGCTGAGACTTCAAGAATTGACAGGACATTACCCTGACGGCCAGATGCTATACCGATGCCATCCATGTCAGGGAGACCCTTTGTTATCGGTGAGATCTCTTAGTGAAAACAAATCACCTCCCTGAGCTCAAAAATTTATTTTGGTGAGACCCTGGCAAGTCGAGGAGACCTTATGCCGAAGTCCTATCATTAAACCGAGACCCTTCATCCTTCGGCAGGACCTCATGTTTTCGCCAAGCTCCCCTTTTTTTTTTGGCAAGACACCATCAGGTCAGCGAGACATCTTGGTGAAGCCATCTTGTTTTGGTGAGAGCCCATCCTTCCTATTCACAACGGTCGGCGAGACTATTGGGTCAGGAAGAGTTATTCCTGACCTCAAAATGTTATACAGAAGGCACCTCTCTATCGGCAGGACCTTCCACATTTGGCCAAACCTCATGCTGAAGGCAATATCTATCACCGAGGGTTCCATCTTTCGGTGAGATTCCCACTCTGTCACCGAGATATCTCCCCAAGCTCCTATTTCTTCGGTGAACTCTTTTCATTTCGGGAGACTCCGCTCGGTCGGGAAGACCTCATGTCGAATACCTTCTTCCTACCCGAGCTCACTTCATTCTCTTGTCGGGGAGACCACCACTAGTTGGTGAGACCTCTTGCCAAGCTTGTTTCCTTCGCCGAGACCACTTCACCTCGGTGAGACCTCACCCTGATGGTGAAACCATACATTGAATCCCCCCATACTGTCACTGAGAGCTTGGCCTGTCAGTAGTACATCTCTCTGAAGGTAAACACCTCTCCCCAACGCTGGCCTTGTGAGAAACTTTCGGCGTGACTCCCACCGGTCGAGAAGAATTCACAGCGGGTGGCAAGAGCTCATGGCGAAAGCACCCTCTGTCGGTGATACATCTTGGTGACCCCTAAACCTTTCGGCCAAACTGTGATTAATTGGTGAGACCTCTCAGCGAGGTCACAATCTTTTTGTGGGCTCAGACCATTTCGGGGAGACTTCATCTTGTTGGTGAGACCTTCTTCCAAAGGAAAAACAATTTTGGCGAGCTGAGACCACTTCGGTAGGACTCTGCTTGGTCGCCAAGACATTATAGTGAAAGAAAATCATTCAGGTAGGAGTATCCCCGATATCCACTTGGGAAGAAACATCGGCAAGACTATCCGGGTCAGCCAGACCTCACAGAAAACTCCATGCATTATACTGAAACACCATCCTTCGAAAAGACCTTATGTCTTTCAGCAGGAAATCTGCCTGAGGCCACCTCTCTCATCGAGACCACCAGTAGTTGCGAAGACTTTATGCCGAAGGAAAAATCCTTTGGCGAGCTCGTTTCATCATTTTTTGCCAGGACCACCTTCGTTCGCCAAGACATCACAACAAGGCTCCTTTCTTCACGATGACACTTCTTTTCGTTGAGACCTCTCAACGAATGTGAACCCTTCTCCCCGACACTAGCCCCGTGAAGACTTCTCCCAGAAGACACCTCCATTCGCCAAGACATCAGCATGTCGGCTAGAAATCACCCCAAGTTCAACAAAGCTCGGACCTTCATTCAGGGAGACCACCAATGGTCAGCAAGACCTCTCGCTGAGCTCCTCCTATTTTGGTGAGACCCTGCTTAGTCAGCAAGACCCCTCGCCGAACTCAAAAACATTATATCAAAGGAACTGTAATCAATGGAAAATCCTAAATTATTATTAAAGTGGGTTAGCACAATAACAGAAAATCCTATGAAAATAACAAAGTACAATGGAAGTGAGGTGAAGACAAAAGGGATAGTGTTACCCTATGTCTCCACCTTCCATGATTAACCTCTGTTACACCTCCTAGCTTGCAGATAAACAACAATGCCCTCAGATTTATGAGCAACTATGACTAAAGACTAAGCCCTATGCAAGTGTTGAAGGATTTGCAGAAAATAAAAATAACCCTACAATGAGCTAAAAATGGCTATGACTGTTAATGACTATGACCTAAGTTGACAGCAAATTGACATAGACTAAGAATGCAAGAAGTCAAAATATGCTAAAGACTGAGAGCTAAAGACTGAGAGAGAACCAAATGAGAACAAAATTGCCATTTTATAAAAATTGCAATTTTGAATGTGTGGTCAGGATGAGAAGATGACAAAAACCCTAGAATCAATGATCAAGATTGAATGTTGCAATAAGAATTAGGGTTAGGTCAAAATTAGGGAAAATGATAAGGATGAAGGGCCAAGATTGAATTATCTTATAATTCAATCAAGGGTCGAAATTAAATGAGATGTCAAAAGATAAGAATTAATTTGGAAGATAAGATGGCACAGACAAAGAGGTTGCTGGAGAAATTAAATAATAAAATTTATTTACTCCAGGTGACCAGTAAATAATTAAATAATAAGATGTATTTGGTATGGAGGAATGTAATTAAAAGAGATCATTTAAATTAAATAATAATTTATTCAAAATTCAGAGTGGACCAAATTAAATAAATTAGCTTTATTTAATTTAATGAGAGAAGAGGTTAATGAATAATTAAATAATTAAAATAATTATTTAATTATAGTAGAAAATGGACAAAAATCAAATAAATTAGAATCTATTTAATTTTTAAAAGAAGGGGCCTTGCTTAGTGACGTAATTAAATAAATAAAATTTATTTATTTAATAATCAAGAGGAATAAATGACAAAAGGGGAATTAAATAAATTAAGAAATTTATTTAATTAAAGGAAGACTTTAGGTAATTAATGGCGTATTAGATAAATAAATAAAATTTATTTATTTAATAATCAAGGAGAAATAAATGATAAAAATGAATTAATTAAATAATTAAAATTATTTAATTAATAGAAGAATTATGACTTTAGAAAATAATTAAATAGGTAAAGTATTTAATTATTAAGAATAAAGGGGCAATGTTCAATAATCTAAAGTTGCAGCTTCTTTATGTGTCTACATTTTGCCCCTCTTTGTCATAATGTAGCATGTAGCATTGTGACAAAGAAAATAATTCAAAAAATACTTGATTGCCAAAGTAGATGAGGAAGAATGAGGAGGGTTGTGGTATGCCCCCTCGAGAGGACAGACAGGTTCCAAGAACATGGGTGTGCTCTCGAAATGGATGAGAAGACTAGAATATGAAGAGACAAAGAAATGTTAATGAAAATGATATGGATGATGAGATGGATGCAATGCTTACATGAGACGAGTGAGAGAAGATGACATGACTAAAGAAGATGCATGTTAGTTCCTAGACCAAATCCTTCAAAACATTGCCATAGGACTAATATTTATTGCTCTTAATCATCATTGGGCGGTAAAAATGACACAAATGGACAACAAACACCATGATATGATGTAGACCAAGGTGTGCAAGGTCATCCACTTGAAAAACAGACAGTCACAGACAAGGAATGCCCTAACTCATACTAAGGGCGAAGTTGCCCCAGTCTTTTGTATAGTAATCCCTGAGCGGCGATCAAAAGAAAATAAAATAGGCAGGCGATCTCGCACCTCTAAATCCTTCATGGGACATCCCTTCGAGGTAGCTAGTAGCATGACCAAAAAGACAGTAAAATATAAGACAAAATATCCAAGATAGTCAAAAGATAAGACAAGAAAGACCAGAAAGATTAACAGCCATGTAATTTTTATTGCCAATGTTTGTTTGCCAAAGATTGATTTCTTGTTGATTTGACAGTTTTGATAGTTTAAGAGTTTTGCCAATTTGACGGTGTTGCCGGTTTGACGGGGCCTATTGTCAGGAAGGACACATCCTGAAAAGGCAAAGGACATTTTGACGAGGTCTAACTCCAAGAAGGACACATCTTGAAGAGGACCAAAGAGTGACGAGATTGACATTGTTTTGACTAATGCGTTTTGGCAAGTTGATTGATGTTGACTGTATGATTGATTGGACTGTGCTGTCTAATTTTGACCAATTTTGACATTGACGTTTCAAATGACTGTCTTGTGTTTGATTTTGACTGTCTGACTTATTTGACTGATGTGATGATTGTGACAAATGCCATGATTTTATTTTGACCAACCTAAAAGGACTGACCTAATGTCTCGGGGACTCATCGACTGATGGCCTTGCCTACGTAGCAAATGCGCAGAGACAACGTAATTCGACAATGACATGGACTGACTGACATCACTGACTTTGACTCCATGTGATTGACTTTGACATTGATTTGGATGTTTTTGTGTTTTTCTCTGGACATTTTATGATTTTTAGGTCTTTTTTTAGGACATTTTATGATGTTTTTGTCTTTTTTCAGGACATTTTATGATGTTTTTTGTCTTTTTGTCATTTTATGATTTTTTTTGGATTTTTGACATTTTATGAGGTGTCAATGGATGAAAATTTGGGTAGCCTTTGTGCTAGATACCAATGACAAGGGGAAAACCAAGTCTAGGTGCAAAGAGATAAATGAGATTAATGGATGAAATGGATGTATGCATAAGAGAGCCAGGATGTGATCTCCAAAGACTATGTCGCATAGGAATGACATGCCCCATTCTAGGTACAAGACTTAGGATTTTCGTGACAAATCTGATGACAATAGGATAATGATATGATTGGTTTAGATAGGATGAGGTATGTCAAGAGATACCCAAAAAACATGTTTCAACACTTTGCCCCTATATCTTCATCAAGATCAAAAGGAGAAGAGTGGATAAGTGGACCCAATATGATAGGTAGGTATGATGGCTAAAGATGGTAGGTAGGATGGAAATGATATGACATAAAAATAATAGGTTGGATAGATAACACATTGTGCCCCCAAGTGTAAGTGGCATAGAAGATCAAACTACACATGATGCCTGTTTGCCAGGTTTTCATCATGGTACTTTTCCAAGGCGCATGTTTACCAGGTTTTCACCATTGGATGAAGGGATTTCTCTTTACTTTTTTTTTTTTTGACTTTTTGACTTTTTGACTTTTGGATAGGAGGGACTCAAGTGTCTAGTTGCATGAAAGGTGATAGTCCCACTAGAAATGGATATCATTGCATGGACCATGTCAAATGTCATTATGCTCATAGATGTTGGTAAGGGATGACATGAAATGGAGATGGAGTAGGTAGATGATGGATTATGATGTGTATTATGGAGGAAAATGGCAGATTATATAGGAATTATGCAAAAGAGGAATGGGGAGGCTTAACCAAAGGCATGGACGATAGGGATGTGATGGGGAAGATATGTAGGATAGTGGATGGGGGGTGATGAGATGGAGGTATAAGGGCTTGTTGTGAAATGGAAGGGAACCATGACCAATGGTTGCACACATTGTGATAAGCATTGAAGCTTTTGGTGTGGACGGGGTGTAGGAAGCAATGGAGATGTTTGCTTAGGAGATGGGTGATGAAGTGCTTTAGGTACCCACATAGACTTAGTATTTTTATGGCTTTTATTTGTCTTGTGGGATTTTTGTAATTTTTGAATGGAATGTGTATTTTGGAAGGAAGTGGATGGTTGGGATTTTTGTGGCATAGATGCCTCATTTGACTTGATTTCTTTTTGCTTAGGTACCCAAACCATTTTGTTTTTAGACTTTTCTTTTGGAGGCATGGGCTTATATAACTTTTTGGATGCACTTGGCTTTGACTTTTTGCAATTGTATTCTAAGGCATTAGGACCATTAGAATTTTTGACTTTATAAATAGAGGCATCCAAATTTTTATTTTTGAATCCCATGGGGTGGATGGAATGAGTGGGAGCTTTATGTTTACACAATGTGTGCATTTGTTGGTCATGACTAGGATATTTAGGGTATTTATGGATAATTGGATAAGAGGATTGGATGGTAGGGATATTAGGTGTTGGAAGTAATGGTGGCATAGCGGATGGAGGGGTATTAGGAGTTGGAAGTAATGGTGGCAAAGCGGATGGAGAGGTATTAGGAGTTGGAAGTAATGGTGGTAAATTGGATGGAGGAAGGTGTATGGTCACATGCTTTTGACATTTGTAGGATGACGGTGGTGGAATGGCAACATATGTCTTAGGTGTATGGTAGGCTTTATGATGGAAAGTGGACTTAGAATGCATGGAGGAAATACCAACATCTTGAGACTGGTTTCCTTGGGGTATGCAATGGATAATGGGACTAGGTGTAGGTGGAACACTAGACACGAGTTCCTTATTGGAAAGACCAAGTAGATATGATGGAGGACTTGCAATGAGGTCGATAGTGGGTGATGGGGGATCATTAGGATCTTGATTAGCATTGTGTTCACTTAGATCCAAGGTATTTGTTTGATCTTCTATACTAGCTTGGGAGGCAAGTGTCTCATCAAGGGAAGTGGATGTTTGAAGGTCATATATGGTGCTAGGTGGAGGTGAATTTAGAATATCTTGCTCATGGATAGGCTCTTCATCATTATGGATATCATCTTGATCATAAAAGAGACAAAGATTATGGACAGGTTGGATGACAATGATTTGATCTTGATTAGGACTAGGGCTTGATGTTTCCACATGCTTAGGATTAGGCTCTTGACATACATCTTGGGTTGCTTGAATGGAAATAGAAGGGGATGACTCTTGGAGAGACTTGACATGTTCTAGATGGTCAACAACATAGGAGCATGAAAGAGGGTGACTTGGACTTATGAGGGGAGACTCTTGACTTGGCTCAAGGGGTTGTGGATGACATGGTTGACTTAAAGGACTTGGCATGACATTTGAGGACTCTTTTGTATGTTCAAGTATATGTGTTGAATGACATGGCAACAATGGATTCCTTACTTGTAGCCCTTGGGTCACATCCTTTCTAGGTGGATTGGTGGATTTATGTAATGCCATCAATTTATGTTTAAAATATCTAAATGTAAGGCATTGATTTGATGAAGGATTAGATGATGGTAGAGGAAGTATGGAAATAATTTGATAAGTTAGAAAGTGAAACCCAATAGATTAGAATAGAACATAGTAGATTAGAATAGTACAATTGAATTGTAGTAAGAGTGTATAAGACTAGGTAGGTATTCCCACTGTCAAGAGTAGCATTAAAACAAGTTCTTGATATTTATTTACCAAAATTAGTTAGAAGATACATTATTTATTGTAATATAGGTAGACATATTGATATTAGCATTATCCTGTAAAATAAAATATGTTAGAGTTAGCACGCATAATGGTAGAAGAGTAACCCCCCCCATAGGGTAGGGGTGGAAAATATCTCACTAACGATTTAGAATAGTATTTGAACTGTAATATAATTTATTATTTGTAGTAATAATACAGAAAGTTAGAATAGAACAATAGCTTGTTAAAAAAAATTGAGTAATGTGAATAGAGATTGTCGTTGATAGAAAAGCCAACTTTATAATATGTAGATGGATGAGGTTGATATGATGATATAGGTGACACATTAGGTTGATGTGAAATGTGTTGATGTGGTGATTGGACTTGATAATACGCTTGTTGAACTTGACAATTGGCCATGAGGTATTGGATTTGTGCTATGAGTTGTTGCATTTGTGGTGATTGGTTGGTTTGAAATTTTTGGATAATGTTATGGGTGCTTTGAATGATTTCTTGGTCTAAAGGTGTTTGATTTGTTTGAGCTTTATGAAGCATGTGAATAAGCCCTAGTGCTATGTCTTCAAATGTTGTCATGGTGTAAAATGATGTTGATTAGATGAAAGAGATGATGATGTGGAATGACGAGATTGGATGACTTGGATGATGGAGGAAAAATTTTATTGGAAGTTTGACTTGGGAAATATCAAACACAAGATTTTACATGTAAATGTATAAACACACACACCAAGCACAATGATAAGTTTGTCTTCCAAGATTAAATGCTATGATTAATCAAGCACTTGAATACACAACAACAAGCCCTATGACTAGTCAAGTGGGGTATGGCCAATTAGGTCTCAAGCTAGATTGCACAAGGTTGACTAAGGAAGAATTTTGAAAGAAAAATCTTGCCAATAAGTCGGGAGAAAGGGGTAACCCACCCTTCACCTTCACTTCCCAAAGGTATAAAGTTCTTTAGGGCTTAGCCAAGAGTGACAAGATTTTAACTTCCAAACAAGCGTGTCTTTCGATTCACACTTCGATTGAGGTCGTCCCTAGGGGTGATGAAATCCCCTAGCAGGCCTCCTATTAAGGGTTTGACAAAAGCAAATCAAGTGAGGTGTTTGTGATCACACACACACTTGATTCACACTCACAATGATTAATTTCCCTTAGAAATGAAATGTTTGTATGCAAACAATAGAAGCACATGTTCTTTTTAACCCCAATTCAAATGTGTAGGAAGACAATGGTTAATTTTAGACCCAATTTTGATATGTGATTGAAGACAAAATTCATTTTTAAGAGCCCAAGTCCAAATGTGTTTGCAAACAAGGATTAATTTTATGCCCCAAATTGAAATGTGTGACAAACAAGATTAAGAAATGGAAGATGGGATATGTGCACCTGATTATTCGCTTTCCAATTTGTTGTGTATGAATGATATTTCTGCCACTAAAACTCCTTATGATCACCTACAAAATCAAAATAAATAATATCATAATGCAGCCATGAAAAAAAAATAAACTCATTAGAAAATTGCAATTTCAGATACATATTTTTCACATAGCTGAATTAGATTCGATTATTTGAAGACATTATTGATCTGAAAAATACAAAATTAAACAAGAGACTGATATTATTTTTCAGAGACCTTTCCAGAAATGTAAAGAAGTCAGAAAAATTCCCTATTGTGCGCCCAATATTAATTTCCTATTGAAAATAATAAAAAAAATTATAATAAATATAAAATAGCTCTAAAAATTCTGATTTTTTTACTGTATCCGTGTGATGTCATCCCAAATCTGTACAAAAAATTTTATGAGTAGATCTGCAACCGTGAGTGAGATCTAAGCAAATTTGTTTTAAACCCTAATTTCAAAAAATCTATTTTTTGACTAATAATTTCACATCCAAATTTAAAAACTAAAGAGTAGACCCCTGTCAAAATTAAAAGATCTTTCCAGAAATATAAAAATATCTGAAAAATTCGATTATTTACTCCCGAAATTACTTTTTTATTAAAAACAGAAAAATAATTATAAAAAATGAAAAACAGATCCAAAAAAATCTTATTTCTGGAATGAGAGCTCTTGATAGTGTCCTAGACCTACAGAAAAAAAATTGTGAGAAAATACGAAGCCGTGTGAAAGATATGGTCGAATCCTTGGAAACTAGGGTTTTGTCCAAAAATGATGCCAAACCTGCAACAAAAGGCTAACAAAACCTGCAACAAAAAGAAACCCAACTCCAAGATTTCTCAAAATGTGTTAAAATATGTCAGGTTCACCAATGTAATCAAGGGAAAATCCTAGATTTTGTTAAAGGGGTTAGCACAATAACAGAAAATCCTATGAAAATAACAAAGTACAATGGAAGTGAGGTGAAGACAAAAGGGATAGTGTTACCCTATGTCTCCACCTTCCATGATTAACCTCTGTTACACCTCCTAGCTTGCAGATAAATAACAATGCCCTCAGATTTATGAGCAACTATGACTAAAGACTAAGCCCTATGCAAGTGTTGAAGGATTTGCAGAAAAATAAAAATAACCCTACAAATGAACTAAAATAGTATATTTATTGGCCTTGGCCCTGGTGACGGCAAGTGACACTTAGACTAAGAATACAGAAGTCAAATATACTAAAGCCGAGAGCTAAAGGCTGAGAGAGAACCAGAAATGAGAACAAAATTACTTATTTTAAAAATTGCAATTTTTTGAATGTGTGTGAATAGGATGAAGACAACCAAAACCCTAGAATCAATGTCGGAATTGAATGTTGCAATAGAATTAGGTTGGGTCAAGAGTGGGGCAAATGATAAGGATGAAGGGCCAAGATTGAATTATCTATAATTCAATCAAGAATTAAAAGTAAATGAATGTCAAAGGTAAGAATTAATTTGAAAGATAAGATGGCACAGAGCAAAGGTTCTTTGGAGAAATTAAATAATAAAATTTATTTCGAGGTGACGGTAAATAATTAAATAATAAAGATATTATTTAGTATGGAGGAATGTGACAAAGTCATTTAAATTAAATAATAATTTAATTCAAAATTCAAAGAGAGTGGACCAAATTAAATAATTAACTTTATTTAATTTAATGAGAGAAAGAGGTTAATGAATAATTAAAATAATTATTTAATTATAGTAGAAAATGGACAAAAATCAAATAAATTAGAATCTATTTAATTTTTAAAAGAAGGGGACTTGCTTAGTGGCGTAATTAAATAAATAAAATGTATTTATTTAATAATCAAGAGGAATAAATGACAAAAGGGAAATTAAATAAATTAAGAAATTTATTTAATTAAAGGAAGACTTTAGGTAATTAATGACGTATTAGATAAATAAATAAAATTTATTTATTTAATAATCAAGGAGAAATAAATGACAAAAATGAATTAATTAAATAATTAAATTTATTTAATTAATAGAAAAATTATGACTTTAGAAAATAATTAAATAATTAAAAATTATTTAATTATTAAGAATGAAAGGGGCAATGTTGAATAATCTAAGAGTTGCAAGCCTAGGACAATTTTATGTGTCTACAGGAACAATCCCTTCAGTGAGACTCCACTTGGTCGCTGGGACCTCAAGCCGAACACAAACCACTCTCCTCGATGTCGGCCTGGTGAATAACTATCGGTGTGACTTCTTTCTAGCAGAGAGATACATAAAAACTCCTAGCGACCCAAATGTCCTGGCGACTGGTGTATTCAAACAAATAGAGGGCACTGCTAGTCAGCAAGACAACAGGGGGTCTTGCTGACTTTCTTCTCTGATGGATTTTATGCCAAAACTGATTGAGGCATACTTTTCAAATGAGCTCCTTGTGAAATTTCATCAGATGCATGACCTAACCCTCGATGCAAATATCCCATTTGGCCCTTATGAACATCTGAAACATAAGTTATCCTGCCTGATTGAGCCCATAGGTGAAAATTGGGTAACACTAACCTCTTGTAAGTCTTCAATAAATTCAAGTGTCCATCAAACAACCTTTGGTGGAAACTTATGGTGTGAACATTACTTTGAGAAGGGTTTCATACCTAAGGTAATATTCTCCATTTTCATTTGTCATTTAAGTCAATTATTATTATTTGGCCTCTGCCCGACCTAGGGTAATCCCTCTTGATCATCATTATTTTTTTTCATGGAGGTGGAAACACCAAACATGGTTTGACTTAGGAAATCCCCAATACAACACAACCTTTCCCTCTCTTTTCATGTGTGCAGGTCAGATCTAGAAGTTTCATCAACAGACAACTACAAGAAAATACATAGTAGACTATAACCTGTTATATGAATTTTGAAAACCCTAAAATGTAGCATCTTTGGTCAAGCGATCCCTTTCCCTTGAGCCTCAAATTCAAGATCAAATTTTAAGTGTGGGTTCCTCTCTATCTTTACTTCTCAAATCTGTAATTGTTTTGTCAATTTTTAGTTTTTTTGTTTGATGAATTACATTTTTAAAAATATGTTATTTACATGAGTAGGAATTGTTGAAACGTAAAATATTTCAAATAAATTTATTTTTTGGTAAATTGGCCTCAAAGTGGTGCTACATATGCATTTAGCCAACAATTTTACTAGGAAAATTTGTGCACATATCTAACTTAGCTAGAATGAATCCTACTACATCATATTTTTGACAAAAAATATTTTTTAGTCAGAAACACTTAAATTCACTTGTTCTAATAAATTGTTCAAAGTGTGACACAAATTTGTACTTTTATGATGTAGTTATTTTCTATATCATGGTTAATCATATTTTCATTTCAAAAAAATTGCACTTTTATCTTTTAGATATTATCAAAATATTGGTTACCATGGAGGTTAGAAGATCGAAACAGGGGTTTAACTAAGGCAATCCCATTAAACAACCACCCAAAAACATTTTTTTTATTTTTTATCTTGTTTGCAAATTTTCCATTAAAGAGGAAAGATCATTGGGTGATATATCTTAGATAAACTCTCTTCTTGAATATTTAGCACTTTCCTTTGGATAGTTAAATAGATATTTTTTCATCATTTTTACCATTTTTCAACATTGTGTGTGCTTTAAAATTTGTCTTTTCAATTATATACATATAGGCACCTTTTTTGGACTTGACTATACTTTTCATCATGCATGTGGACTAGACGACAGTGTGACATGAGGGCATTTGTGTGACATGCTAGTTTCAATGATAGAGGCTTCCTAAAAGGCACTATAAGTTCCTTGCGATCATTATTTTCCATTTTTATTGGAATAAACTTATAATTCATCTTATGTATTTAAGAGATATTTTTACTAGTCTACATTGTAGTTGAACATTTTATGTTGTGAATTTAAAATTTTTAATTAAATTATTAACTCTATTTAAAAGGGATAATCATAAAATTAATAACTTTGTATAAAAAAGATAATCATATATTTAGTTTTAATAAGTTTAAAGTTGTCAATTCATCCTAATGTAATAGGTGGGATTACTCTCAAACGAGCTTAGTTTTCTTTTGTAAAATTCACATTTCATTTCTTACAAATGACTTTCTAAGGACAATTACAGAAGCTTGAAAAATAAAGGGAATATTTACAAATGGAAAGAAGTTCCCATGATCTATCCATTTCCATCATAAATGATCTAACAAACCTAGCTTATGAAGAAATTACTACCTATAGCACTAGGTCTTTTTCCATTGGATTTTTGAACTAGAGGCTTGATAGAAAGTGTCAAAGAAATTAATAGACTATTTAACATTATTTTCATCCTCAATGTGGGTGAGGAATCAATCATCAATAAAATGACCATTGACCAACTAGTTGGAAGTGTGTACCTTCGAATTTTACCCTATTTTAATGTGCAAAATATCTTAAAATGCAAATGATAAAACACTAAGAACACTTCAATGATTAGCCTAAAGAGTGATAAAACAAGGAAAATAGATGAAATAAAATGCAAATCAATTATACCTTCCTTGCTGTTGAAGACTCCTTGGTTGGCCCTTGATTTAGATGAATTTGTATGCTCCTTAGATGGCTTTTGATGTTACTAGATGCAAGATTGATAATGCAAAATGACTAAATGGATGACTAAATGATAGTAAATGCTTGAGAATGCAAATTGGCAGCATAAGGTTGCTCAAAATGAAAGTGTTGAAAATGC
>VDFB02072631.1:0-12100 GCA_007258455.2 Sequoia sempervirens
TGGATCTTAGAAGCATCGTCAAAGCAGCTTTGGACTCTACAATAAAATTCTACTTGTTGAATCCAGTCATCTAGTTTTTCAACATCTAATTCACCACAATACTTAGGTAGTTCAAATTTAACATCTAATTTAATCTTATGCTTATTTACACCCTTAAAAGGATTAGAAGAAAGAGAATGTGTAGAAGAAGAAGGATAAGAAGGGGGAGAAGAAGGAGTAGATGGAGAAGATTTTTGGGGGTTCATCACCACCTCCTGGTTGCTTCTTCTTTCCTTTACGGTCTCCATGATCTTCTTGGTTCAATGCATTATATTCTTCAAGTTTCATGTGTTCTTCCCTTTCTTTGAGAAGCATCTCCAATGCATCTCTCATTTACTAGAAGGCTCTTATAAACTCATGCTCACTGAGTTCTTTGGGTACCTCCATCCCAGAAACATATATTTTCAAAAAAAATCTTTGTTTCCTGATCTCAGGATTATATTCCTCAAGCTTACCTTTGCCCTTCTAAATCCTGGATCTTTTTAGCATTCACAAAAAATCTGCAATACTAGTCACCAAATGATCTAATACCAAAACTTGATGTGATTTAGGATCCAAACTAATTGCATAATTGAATGCTTAACTTAAAAAATTTGATGGAAACTCAAAAAAAATTTACATTATTGAAATTATGCTTTAAAAATCAAGGTGATAACTAGAATGTGGAGAGAAGAAGAGATAAAATGAAAACAATCTGATAACAAAGTTCACCATAATCGTGACTACATCTCTAGGTCTGCTCCAATGGAGTGAGACTGATCCAATTAATCTCCAAAATTTTGGAATACAATTGTTACAAAACTTCTCTTTCAACCACAATGGGATGCCAAATTTTCCCTAATGTATGGAGACAACACTCATCTCTCAAAAATGATCTCAATAATCTCACCACTCCAATTACAAAAATTACCTTGAAAACACTTCAAAAATTTCTTAGCTAGAAAAATACTTAGTTAATTCCATCCTACACCAACCCCTTTTATACTTCCAAGTTTACCCATTATGGTGTGTAACCAAATGATTTTACAAAATCATGTTTCTCTCCCATTTTTACAAATAAATCCCCCTATTACACTAAAATATTTCATGTTTAAATAATTAACCCCTTCAAAATATTTTTCAGATTGCCCTTATAATTTGGGCTCACAAAATGATTTTTAATATTTCTTTGAGATTATTATTTTTATCCCTTTTAGTTATAACATATAAATGGGCTAATATTTTGTAAGGATGGATATCCTTATTAATAGGGGATTAAAATCTTATTAAATGATTGTAGTATAACTCCTTAATATTAGGGAATATTTTACGTTTATCATCCTTTCACATATATTTTCTTAAGGGATTTATACCATTTAAATAGGAGTAAATTAAGGCCCCACCTATTTTATCTCATGTAAGCATTAAATTAAGGCTTTTAAATGGGAGGAGTGGTAGGATTTTATATATTTTTTAATTTTAATTTAATTTTATTAATTTTTTAATAAAACGAAGATAATGGGACTATATGGAATTTTGTAGCAATGCCATGTGTCATCCCCATACTAGTCCAACTTGCTGACTGGGTATGCTGATGTCATTGGTCAACTATAGACTTTGACTATTTGTAACTTTTTCATGCAAACTCTAATTTTCGAGAGATGAGTGGTGTTGCAAAGCTCTCGACAAGCTCTTCGTATTGATATCCACTTTGAACATCTTTGAAAATTTTGAATTTTGACCCTTTTTTCTAACCTGGGTCTTTGAGTTGACTAAAGGTTTGATTGAGTGTATCTCGAGCACTGTAGCTTCGATTGACCTCATTCAAGTTATGCTGGAGTCAAAATTTGAGCCACTTCCTTATGTTGCTAATTCTAGAGAGAATTGAGGAACTTCAATTTTTTACGAGGATCCTCTAGATCACCATTTGAGTTGAAAAATGTAGTAGCTACCTATCAAAGGTCCATGGCACTAATCTTCCATGATATGATTCACAAAACCATGGAAGATTATGTGGATGACATATTGGCCAAGTGAAAATAACGTCAAGATCACATAGTAGCATTAGGCTCCATCTTTGATAGGCTAAAAGAATACAAGGTTAGACTCAATCCAAAAAAGAGTGTCTTCACGGTACAATTAGGGAAGTTACTAGGGTACATTGTATCTATGAGAGGAATCGAGATAGACCCTACCAAAGTCAAAGCAATCCTTGAGATGGAGACACCAAGGACATTGAAGTAGTTAAGGGGTTTGTAGGGAAGACTCCAATCCATCTGTCAATTCATAGTGCAACTAGTAGACAAGGCTATCCCATATTCTCATCTACTCCATAAGGGGGTAGCATACAAATGGGATGATAAATGTGACCAAGCTTTCAATAAGATCAAGGAGTACTTTCTCACACTAGCAGTTCTCATGCCTCCAATTCCAAGCAAGCCCTTGATCCTATATATATCAACAACAACAACAACCCTTGGAGCTCTCTTAGCACAACATGATGAAAATGGGAAGGAGAGATCTATTTACTACATCAGGAGAACCATGGTGGGACATGATATGAATTACACATCTAATGAAAAGGCTTTCTTGGTAGTCATATTTGCCACACAAAATTTCAAACACTATATGCTAGCACATCAGATAAAACTCATTGCCAAGATAGACATTAACAAATATCTTCTTTCTAAAGCAACACTCATAGGGTGAATAGGTAAATGGGTTATGATCCTAACAAAACATTACATTGAGTATGTGGAATTTTAGGCCATTATAGGATAAGTAATTGTAGACCAATTAGCAGAGGCACTGATATATTGAGAACCTACACTTGTATTAGAGCTCCCTGATGAGTCAATATTTAACCTAAGTGTGGCAGATCACTAGAAAATGTATTTTGATGGATCCTACACACAACATGAGTTAGGAGTAGGAGTCTTCTTCATTACACTACAAGGGGATTGCATACCCAAATCATATAAGTTGTCTTTTCCCTACACAAATAACATTGCAGAATATGAGGCTCTTTTTCATAGTTCTTAGAATTATAGTACAATGGCAGATCATGGCACTCAAGGTCTATGGAGACTCATAGCTCATCATCAACTATATCAATAATGAGTACCAAATGAAGGATGAAAAGTTGACCCCATACAAGAAATTGTTGGAAAGCCTCAAATAGTTCTTCATTGATCTCACATTTTAGAAAATACCAAGAGAAAATAACAGAGCAATGAATGCTATGGAAATAATTTGATCACTATTGGATATCCCACACAATGTCCCTAAGCAATAATTCCTTGTAGAGTAGCTTCTTGTAGTAGCATTCAAGGTACTAGAGTCTAAATTTGTATGTGAAATTGTTGGTCCCATGGTATCATGATATATACACCTACTTGAGAATAGGAGTCCTTCCCACTAATAGAACTCCAAACCTTAAAAGAACATTAGTCCAGAAGTCATCCCGCTTTGTTATCCTATAAGACACCCTATACTGTAAGAGTATTGAAGGAACCCTTTTATGATGCCTAAATGTTGAGGAAGCTTTGAGTGCTTTAACAAAGGTACACAACAACATTTGTGGGTCACATTTGAGTGGTATGACCTTGGCCAAGAAATTGCTAAGGACTAGATCTTATTGGCCTACAATGGAGAGCGAAGCTCATGACTATTTCCAAAGGTGTCTGCAATATCAACAACTTGGGGATCTCCTCCATACACCAGCTTAGGAGCTCCACCCAATCATTACACCTTGGCCCTTTTCACAATGGGGGATCAATCTTGTCAAAAAAATCACCCCTACCTCATCCAATGGACACAAGTTCATCACCACCACCATGGAGTACTTCACAAAGTGGGTAGAGGCCATTCCCATGACCTATATCACAAGAATGCAGATTTCCAAGTTTATCCTAAACTACTTAATTTGCTACTATGGTGTCCCTCAAGCCATTATCTCAGATAATAGGAAACCTTTCAAAAACTAGGATGTTCAAGACCTATGCCTGAAGTTCAAAATCCAACATCGCTTTTCCACTCCATACTACCCCCAAGGAAACAACCAAGTAGAAGCTACTAGTCAATAAGACAATATTGAAAATCCTAAAGAAAATAGTTAATGAAGTTGGTTGTGACTAGAACTTGTAGTTAAATCCTGCCTTATGGGCCTACCAAAAAGGTATCCACACACCTATACATCCAACCCCTTTCTCTCTAGCCTATCGATCAGAAGCTATCCTCCCCATTAAGATTTGTGGATGTTAAAATCTGCAAAATGTGGTTAGAAATCCAACAATGAAACCTGCAAAATCGTTAGTATTTCAAAAACAAATCAACATATTCAACATCCTTATGAAATAATACATCATGTTCAAAATGCAAACAAATGACAAAGGATCTAAAACAAAAGCATAAGAAAACATGATGCAAACTATCTCATATTGGATTGGTGTCACATGTGCTAGTGACCCTTTCCCAACCCTTGATTAATAAGCTTAGATGATGATGATGAAATGGACAAGATCAAATCTCAAATGAAGAGAGTGACCTTGCAAGAGATTGTGGAGAGATTGTGGAGGATTTGCTCAATGTTGAAGCCTCTATTTGAAGATTTTCAAAATGCCAAGTGTTGAAGAGAGACCAATGTGGGACTAAAGATTCTGCCAATGATAGGAGGACACTTGTCATCATGTGAGTGGTTGATGCATGTGCAAGATTTGGGAAGAGTGCCCATGAGAGGGGAAAATTTGAATTCAAATTTTCCAATAAATCTTTGAGAGGGGACAAGGAAAAACAGCAATAAATGCCATTTTGACTTGTCATGTTGAGGAAAAATGGTGTTTTAATGATAAAAATTATTTATTGTGCAAAGTGAATAGATCTATGGGTACAAGTGGGATGGGATTAGCATTGAATTAGAGTTAGATGATGATTATGCTGATTAATGCGTTATATGATTTGACTTTCAAGACTTTGATAATTGAGTTTATTTTAAATTGAAAATGATGGAATATGATTTAGGTTTGATTTGTAAGTCCTGATTTATTTAATTAAATGGATGATGCAAGATGAAGGTTGAATGATAAGATTTGTTGATCGTAGACTTATTTAATGAATGGATAGAAAAGGAATATGATTATGCATGATGTAAATTTGACATGTCTACATTTTGCCCCTCTTTGAAGCAATGTACTTGTTGCATTGGTTCAAAGAATAAACTTTCACCATAATCAAAATTTAAAATTTCATGATTTTTAGATGCCCGGTGAGGAAGAGGTACCTTGGTGTGCCCTCCCCTGAGAATCGGCGAAAAGGTCGATTTGAGGGTCGATCTCGCTGATAAAGAGGTTCAAAATGGGTGGTTATGGGCCGGCGATGCAAATGAGATGATTTCAAGATGCTTAGAATAACAAACTATATTATTCTAAACAACTTAAATGATGATATGATATGAGATGGATGAGATTAATGATGTGATATGCTATGATTATGCAATGGATGCTTTATGAGATGCTTAGACTAACATATCTATATTATGATGATGATATGAATGTGAGATGATATGCAGAATTCTAATGATTTATGGATGCAAGATGAATGCATAATGGATGCATGATGGATGTATGCTAATCGTTTGTGGATGCGGGATGGATGCATGATGGACGCATTGGTGATGATGATGTTAGTACGGAAATGAGATGATGACAAGAGGATCCAACAAGTCCATGATTGGTCGAGACTTTATTAGAGATGATGATGATAGATGATGATGATGATGGATGATTTGCTTATCAAGGATTGGGATTTTCAAGGGTCCTTACGATATGCATACAAGTGCGATGCATCAAGGTATGAGAAGGGACCCGGGGATGGCATTGTACTTAGTGTGATGGACTTTGACTCAACAAGCCGGATAGGAGTATTCTTGTTCACACTTGACATCTGAAACCTTGCTAGAAGTACCCTAACAAAGCAAGAAATTATTCACTAAGTTATTTTACAAACGTCCAACAAACTTTAGCGGACAAAGGATAGTGATCATTTGCCCCCATTCCTATCTCTCTAAGTCAACCCGTTGGGATATAGCCGAGGGTCCTTGGTGAAGCAATAAGATAAATCAAAAAGATCGAGTACACAAACAAGCCAATGTTCTTCATACCTTGACCAAAAGGAAGTTTGTTTTGATAGGATAAGAATCAGGTGGTATCCATAAATGATGCCCATTATTGAGCGATATATCCTAGGACATGCATTGTACGGGATGATGATGGTTTGATAAGTTGATTGATAGGCTAATGATATAAAGTTGACTGACATGTTTACGACTGATCAAGTGTTTGATTTTGTTTTAAAGATTTGTTGCTTCGATTTTGGTTTTACGATTGAAGTTTGCTTTTGCTGACTGTTGCGCTTGTTTCTGTTTGCGTTGCCAAAGGATGGAGATGACGATCAGTTTATTATGGATGATTGATTATTTCGGGTGTATGCGAAATGGGACGGGTGGATTTTTCAAATATTTGGATGTTTTTGACATTTTGAAATGTTTTGAGGCTGTTTTTGGATTTTGATGTTTTTTAGATGTTTTGGGGTTTTCTGAGATTTTACAAATGTTTTGATTTTTGATTTTTCAAAATTTTTTTGGATTTTTGTGTTTTTGAATGTTTTTGGATTTTGATGTCTGGGGGCTGATCCCGAATGAGCCTTTCCCTACGTTATAGCTCAGAGCAGCGTTCAGTTAATGTTTTGATGTTTTTCTGCTTTTGGAGTGTTTTGGATTTTTCACATGATTTTGTGATTTGGATATGGACATGTGTGATGATATCAGTGCTTTGTTTGGGATTTGTTTGAAAACCAAGCTAAGGTGGATTGATCAGATCGATGGATTGATGATGATGATGATAACATTGTTGAGGATACACAACAATGCAATGATAGTGTTATGCAACACAAGGGTTTGATGGGATTGATGATGATAACATTGTTGAGGATACACAACAATGCAAGGACTGGATTGATCAGGATTGATAATGGTAACATTGTCGAGGATACACGACAATGCAAGGATAGTGTTAAGCAACACAAGGATATCCCGAGATGATGATTTTTTGATTGGATTTGATTTATCATGTTTGATGAAGCTTGGTTTCGAACAAAAGATGTTTGGATGATTTGATGTGACATTTGATGTGTAGCTTAGATGCAACTGATATCGATTGTTTGGATCGATGTTCGATGAAAGATGAAGACTAATAAGGAATGTATTCTCATCAAAATATGCCATAGGCTATGATACAAATGCTTTGACAAATTTTATTTCATGTTTTCCAATGTTTGGATCGCCACATAAGCTGGAGGATATAGACCAAGATTTATTCTCGAAGCAAGATGTACATATCTGCCCCCAATGTCTAGCAACGTATGGAATGCAATGGATGGATGCTCGGATAAGTGTATGGATGGATGGATATGGTAAGCACGCAAAGTATGCCAAGGATTTATCTTGCGATAAGGTAAGGTGTTCGGATAAAGGAATGCTTCATTGGATAGTGCTTCACGGCTCAGATAATGTTGTATAGGATAGGATCAATGAAAACGACCCATGTCAAGATGTTTTTCGTAAGCAAGCGTAAGGTGTGCCCCAAAATTTCATCAAGATCAAGATAACTAAGATGATGGATGCAGATATATGCGAATGGATTGGATAAATGGTTCATGGATGGATGGATTTATTATGGATAAGATGGATGGAATGCTCAATTTATTACGGATGGGATGCTTTCATCTGAGGCCTTTGCATCAGGTACCGATTCCACACATGGCCTTTGTTGCGAGGTTTTCATCCGGTCTTGCCCAAAAGCGCGCCACCGTGAGTGGTTTTGCCTAGAGGACAGGTGCTCGCCCCTACTGAACTTGTCCGCACCTAATTTTTTGGTTTCATATTTTTGATTTTTGTATTTTCTGAAAGATTTATGCTGAACCACAGGGTGTCGCTGATGTAGATGCCCCTATCATAATGTGCCATCGGTATCCTGCCTGAAGAAGTTGCTTTGCTAAGATACGTGCACTTGAATGGAACTTTTGGGATTCTTGATCTGCTTCGTTGATACCAGCGTTGACTTTGTCTTTGTGCGCACATCGCGATAGATTGCCTTCTGAATCCTTATGATGAAGGGTCATTGCCAATACACGGTCAATGTAAGAACTGGATATTATGTGTGGAGGCGTGGGTGGAGTGTGTTTAGGGATAAGAGATGGATTGGTTGATAGTTTGGAACCTTTGACTCTCCAAACTTGGGAAGATGAGCAATGATGGGTGGATACGGAAGTGTGCGTGGATTTAGGACCAACTGCTTGATACACTTTGTACGTCGCTTGAGAAGCCTATTTTTACTTTTGTAGACATCTTTGATGGATACTTTTCCCTTTTTTATTTTGCCCCATAGTTTCTTTGACTAATGGAGTTTGATAGGGATAATCTTTCTTTGTATTCTTTGGTATCCATTTGTACTTGATTTGTCCTTTATGCTTCATAGCTTCTTTTGCTTTGATAACATTATTCGTACTTTGATTCAAATCTTTCTTTTGATGTTGGTCCCAATCCATGGATGGGGTGATGGGTGGATGAGGATTCATGACGTGGTTGGTTGTAGTATTGGCAATGGTTTCACCATAAAGATTCTTTGTGCTCCCTATGTTGACGTTTGCTTGAGACGAAGTTTCCCCCAGTATGCTAATGGTAGTACCTTCACACTTTGATTTCGCTTGTTCCGAGAGCTCTTGTTCAATAAGTGTTCTCTAATAGATGACCACCGTAGGTGACATTCTTTCAATTTGTCGCTCCGCTAACTCTAGATGTTCTATCTGACTTGTTTCCTTGAGCGGATAATTCATGATGTCCTCAATCTGACTTTGGGACATATTTGATCCTGATGTTGACAACTCTATTTGATTGTAGGAGTTAAGAATCTGCTCTTTTTGTGTAACAAAATCTTGTTCTAGATGAAGATCATCTACGTGCCCATCTGTAGAAAGCATCTCATGGGTAGATGGAGGAGTCTGTGCTACATGGATATGATCATCTTGCATGGATAAGAGAGTGTTCATTAGATGATTGTAGTATCTTGAAGATACAAATTCTTGATCTTGATTAATTTCGGAGTTGCTTTCGACATGCTTTGGATCAAGTTCTTGACATGGGGCAGCTTCAAAGGATGGATTTCTTACAAAGGACTTTTGGATGTTGACATTAGGCATGGTCAAGTTCAAGGTTCCTTCAGCATCTGTAACCATGAGGTCAAAGGGGATCAACAAGTTTTGAAAATGACCATTGCTAGATCTTAGTGAAAGATTTTGATCTTGCTTTGGAATAACTTCTTGAGATATGTCCTCTAACTCATAAGGTAATGTAGATACATTTTCAATATGATCATTGGTCAACGGATCATGCATTATGTCAATTGGATCAAATAGTCCTAACACTCCTTGAAAGAGATCACTAAAAGTGGCTCTTGATGTATGGTAGTTGATCATCGGATTGTGTAGATATATCTTCAATGTGCTCCTCGATGGAGAGGTTTTGATCATTGTTTTCGACAATTGCGATGGAGAGATTGTGAATGTCTTCGACCATAGCATCAAGTGATGTTGATATTTCTTGAATTGGCTCATTGTCTAGTTTTGTTGGTGGATTTTGATCGTGATTCAAAAGTGACTCTTGACATATGTCGATTTGATCATTGGATGAAGTAAACGTGTGATCAGTGATAGATTGATCTTGATCCTTGTTTTCAATAGTTGTCATCTTTTGTGTTTGTGCTCGTGTTGGTTGGGTAGCTTGAGAGGCTTGGGCAACTTGAGAGGATTGTTTCACTTGTTGAGCTTGTGTTGCTTGTTGCATGGCTAGATATTGTTGGAATCCCTTTTGAAAAGCAGCTTGTAATGTCGCGTTGTATTGGATTGATGTGGTGGAAATTGGTGGTGGTGGGGGTGGTGGTGGATTTAGAATCATGTTGGATGTAGTGACAAGTGTTTGAGATACGCTCGGAGCGATCATGGTAGTGAGAGGTTGAGATGTGATGGGTGTGATAGTGGTGTTTGGAATGATTGAAGGGATAGTGATGGTTGGAATGAACGAGGTGATAGGTCCTTGGGAGACCGTATTTTGATTGGTTGGGATCAACGTTGTTGTTTGATTAGATACCATCCATTGGTGTGATGTCGATGGTATATTCAAAGGATTTGTCATGATGGTTTGATTGATGTTAGGTGGATTGATTTGGATGGCATGATTGGTGTTAGGTAAAGGGGGAAGCCCTAAACCAAGGAATGATGTAGGTAATGGTGGTGGAGATTTCCCTTGGCACAATGCCTCAACTATTTTGGAAAGTTCCACAATTTGATCTCGCCAAATTTGTTCTTGATTTTGATCTTGACTCACTTGAGATAGTTGATTTGGCTTTTGTTTAAGCGGATTTGGGATGCCTACTTGTGGTTTTTGAATGGGATTATGGGAAAATTGACTTTGGATAATGTTCTGATTTGGGATGATGTTCAGATTTGGCATGATAGGATGAACATTGTTGGTATTGGGAATCATTTTTCCAAAGTTTTCTGAGTTAGGATTCATGTTTCAAAAACTTGCACTTGGTACATCCACATTTGGTTTGTAGGCATTTGGTGGAATGACGTTGTTCGTTTCAAGGCTCATGCATTGATTATTTGATTGGTGGATTTGTAGGTTTGGACTTAGATCTATCATTGGGAAATGTGTTCCAAACTTTGACTTGGGCATACTCACACTTGTTGTACCATTGACATTTGTCGAAGGCAATGATCCTATGCATGGACTTTGATAATTGATAGGCATTGCAAGGCTTTGAAGATTCAAGTGATTTGGATTACCCAAGATGTATGGATCAAGTGTATATTCCATGTTCTTCTTGTGTTTTGACCTTGTTGACCTCTAAGATTGTTCTAGGATCCAATGATGGTATGAAGAATGAATGGGGTGAATGATGAGAGTGATGAACATTTAGGGATTTTGTATCAATGCTAGACTTAGGGATTTTGATTTTGATTGGTTGATTTGGATGGTGAACTTGTAAACCCTAAGATGTTGGATGTGATCTTTAGGATGAACTTGTTCAAAAGGTTTGCTAATTCAATTAGATGTATCAGAAAGGATGCATTCCCATACTCCTAACTAAACAAGGTTATTTTGATTTTGATTTAAGGATGATTTACCCAAGTCTAGAATATGTTTCCAAAGTTCTAAAGTTGTTTGGTGGGATGGATTTTTGATAAATTTTGAGTTGGATGAAGTGTTTGATTTTGATCCTAAAAGACTTAGAGAGACTTTGTTTTACTAGGCCAAGGTATTGAAGAACACACTTTTCTCTAAGAGCAATCAAAAGACCAATATGACCAAAAGATATCAAGCACATGTGTGGGGTCCAATTTGTTATCTTTGCTTAATGCGTACTTTTTACCACAAACACACTTCTTGATTAGGTTTCAAACTGAATGTCCCATGTCACAACTTCTTTTCATCCCACAAAGTGCTATGTGGAAGTTCCAAGAAATTAGGACAAGGGTTGCCTAATGTTGACCTTTGTAAGAGCAAATTAAGATGTAAACCCAATTACTTAGGAACCTCTAAGGACATAATCCCAAGGGTAAGCAATAGTTCTTGGGCTTTGTCAAAGGTATTTTCTCTAACTAAGGGGTTTGAAATTATGATGATGATGTTAAATGATGGTTTTCCAATGTTTTCGATAAACACACTATGTTTTCAAACAAGCAATGTAACATCCTAGCTTAATGGGTACGTTTTTCTTAGTGGGCTTGCCTCATGCCCTTCATAGAAGAGATGATTTTACATGCAACCAAGGAAAAATATAGAGGTATGATGAAATCCTAACCTCTATATCTCAACCAAGATCAGACATGGCAAGTAACTTCTTGGAATCAAAGTTCCAATGCACCACTTTGATAAACTCGCTCAATGGATAAATAGGCCACTACAAAAAAAGGGTACTAGTTCAGACTTTCCGTTCGTGGAGATTGACCCATATGGCAAGAGTCC
>VDFB02072632.1:0-19328 GCA_007258455.2 Sequoia sempervirens
TCTACATATCATAATCATTCATCCATATCATATTGTGAAAAGATAATGAAAAAGAATATAACATTGCATCCATATCATGATCATCACATATCACATAGGCATAAATAAAGTACATCCATATCATATCATCCATACATAAAATAAAGTGAGCACATCATAGCATGAATCATCTGTATTTGTATCATATATTTATCAAAAAATGTGTCATGGTACAAACTTTGGATTAGTTCATGTATATCGATCATAAATACAATATCCATGAGGCTATCAAAAAGGAGCCCATGAATGTATATCAATGATAAAGAATGGGGAAAAATCAAAAAGTGTCTAAACATCAAAAAGCTAGCCTTGGTGGCTGCTACCCTCTCCATCTTGTCTCTCACCTGATCCTCTATTTAGGGACGTGCATCATTGCACTGTGAAAAATCTAGTTGTTGAAGAGCTGCTCAAACATCCCAATGATAATGTTACCTATAATATGTAGCCTTCATAACAACCTCTCTATGTAACCACACTAACACGGTCCAACCAGTATTGTCCACTACCACCACATCACCTCAATCGCCTCCTAGCCACCTTCTGATCTCTCTTAGTAGTAACAGCCTATACTCTCTGCAATGACCAATCTCTCTTTGTTGTCACTACAACCACCTACTACCGAGCCTAATCTCGCTCAGTAGTAATGGCCAAAATCTGTTGGCGTACTTGGTCCCCCTCACCAGTAAATGTCTGCACCTACTACTACAGTTGTTGAATTTGTGCGTCTCATGCATCTAGTGGTGGTGGTCTTGGATATGGCTATACCTATGGCTTTACCTATGGCTCCACCTATGGCTAAACTTGAGGTGGCTGCCCAACTAGAGGAGCCCTCGAAACTTTTCCATCATGGTCATCCTAGCGTCCCTGTCTCCTACCTCTAGCTCCCCTAACTCTTGGGATCCCTCTAGGAGGAGCACCTACCAGATCTATCAGTTGCTTGGGTGGGAAAAACCATGCATTGTACGCTGGAGTGGTATGTATTATGGGCTAACCCTAATCATATACCCAAGGTTGGGCCACCAATTATCAAAAGCTCTCAAAGGCCTCTAGAGCTAGAATAGTCAGTCCCCATGTGGGAACCTCCTTGGCCGATCTCACAAAAATCGCCCTATAGGCATCATCAGGTCTATCTTGTACATCCATGTTCTATCTGGCCACCCTATCAAGGAGATATCTCTAGATCATTATGTGCTCTTGACCCTACATATAATAGGTTTTTCTGGAAAAATATAGCTGTTGAATATCATTGAACCATGGTGACATTTGAAGCCATGGGAACAAGCGGGAAACCATCATATCATCTATATAACCTATCTCCAATATGGAAGCCCAATCTACCTGGTGTTCCTAAGAGTGTTGGCACCTCGATATCTCCAAATGATAGGATTATCCAGCTCCATGTCTGCCATCTGAACTATTGATTGAAGCACGACAATGTGCTCCCATGCCCAAATGTGTAATAGAGTAACCCCTGCACTGATGGCTCTCCCATCACAATAGATAAAATCATGCAAATCATGGTACAAGGAGGCTAGCATTATGGCCCCCCACACAAAAAGAATCCTCTTGTGTAGCATCTAAAGCCATGCCAAGCCCCATCCTGGGCTAAATCCTTCGTCATGTCTATTTGGAGCCACCAAACCCCAAATGATGGTTGTGATAATCAATCTAAAGGTCAACATGTGACCTTTGTATGTCTCCATATCAATCTAAGATGTGATGAAGGAAATCTAGTCCATCTCCATCACCTCAATACATGCATCAAATCCAACATTGGTGTCATAAATCACACGATCATTGTGAATAGGAAAACACAATATCCACCACACGTCCTACATGGTAATTGTCGCCTCCCACGTCAAAAGGTGGAATGACGAGGTCTCATTGTGCCATTTCTCGCGATAGAGCTGTCAATATCACCAATGAGTCCTAATCATGGGTGCTGCATGCAATGTACCATAGACCAATCTCTTAGGTGCCCTTGGTGCAACTCTGAAATATCACCTAATCTCTAGAATAGCATGTACTCCCTCACCATCAATGTGGGAAGACTTTGCACCCATACAAAGTACCTACATCGAAATCACCAAAATTTGAAGTTTGAAATTTTGGCTCAAAATCGCTGAAAAGTGTCGCTATCTACACAGCATCAAGTATATTCAAATTTCAATATGATGCCCATGCATTTCAAATTTGAAATCAAAAAATGCATCGCTAGACAAGCTAGTGTTGTGATCTATCCTCTAACCTAACCTAACCTAACCTAACCCTAACTTTTAAATTGGCAAGTGCATCACAATATAAGCCTACATCGCCATTTAAAATTAGGAACCCTAATTTTAAATCAAGAAATGTGTTGCTATATAAATATGTGTTGCTATAAATTATTTGGGCATCGTCGATTTTAGTTTGGGCGTTGCTATATAGCGACGCCACCAAAATCTAGATTCTAAATCATCATAAATACATTGAAATTTCAAATTTCAAATTAGGTTTCGAATTGCAAGATAGTCGTCCTACACCTAGAAGCCACTAGAACACTCAAAATCGACCGAACATGTGCCTGGGAAGCTCTTGGTGCACCATTTCATCAAAGGGTTAGAGCTCAAATTGCAAGAATTCCTTAAAGAGTGAATGCACAAATGAATTGAAAATGACCCTTCTTGGCCATTTTAAGCCAGAAAATTGGGGTTTTATGCCCTAATTTAACCTTGAAGATGGGTTTTATCATCATTTTCACCAATTTTTTCAATATGAACCTAATTTTGCATCATTTTTTTTGTTTTTGGCATTATTCTTGCATCTCAGAACCTTTTTGGACCCTTGGGGCAGCTTTTGACCTTTATCGGGAAATCAACGCAAAATTCAAAATTTCTACTTGATTTCTCAAGGGGGTAGGGAGTCAACTTAATCCTTCCATTGGGGCATCTAAGAAATCAAATTTTTTTATTTTTTTATTTAGGTAGTAGTTTTGATCCAAAAATCATTATTCTTTCAACCGAAATAGTAGGTACCTCGCTTCAAAGAGAGGAAAAATGTAGACACTAAAAAATGTCCTAATTGATATCATACATTTGAAATAGATTTACTAACATCATTTCCCCTTTAATCCATCCTCTTTTCGCTTAATTCATTTAATTAGCCTAGCTAATTAATTAATGACATCATTTTTCATCTATTGGCGTAATTAATTAAATTGGGTTAATTCATCTCTTTTTGCACTAACACTTCATCTAACTAAATTAAATACATAAAAATATTTAATTTAATCTCATAAGACATCTTATTTAATTAAATAACCCTAAATTATTTAATTAAATATCATTTCACCCCTCCCCTATTTATTAAATCATCTAATTTAATAAATATCTCTTTAATTCTTCTAATTCCCTAATTGCATAAATTAAACCTTGTTTAATTAGCAATTAAACTGATTTTCCTCTATGAAAAGGGAATATTCCCATGGAATATTCTTTATCCTTCTTTTTTGCACAATTAAAACTTTGTTTTAATTTGTAATTACCTTTTTCCTCACCCAAAGGAATATTCTTTCTCATCCAATCAACTCACTTAGCTTCAAATGCAAGTTAACCTTTAACCTTTCGAGCAAGTTACCTTTGACCTATGTGAGTAGGTCAAAAGTTTGTTTGTTTGAGGCAAGTATGGGCCCTTGATTAACTTTCATCTTGCATTCTCATCCATTGATGAGAATCCATGATCCATGCCTCGCATCCCCTTCATCTTCAACCATTGATTAAGATTTTTGATCTCAACCATTCATTCCTCATTTGTTCTCCTATAAATAGGTCACTATTTGGAGACAAATAGATCCATCTTTCAATTGCAAACTTATGTTGTTGAATTTACTTGCATCCATACTTTCAATTTACTCATTTTTTAGCTTATTTTAGTTCTTTTTTCATTGCATAATAGCTTAGAGCGTCCATTAATGGATTCCATGCATCAATCTTAACTTGTTTATAAATTAGGACTTTTCATATTTTAGCTTAGATTAGCTCATATTAGCTTAGCATTAGCTTAGAATTTGTATATCTTCATCATTTAGCATAAAAACATAGTAACTTAGCTTAAATCATGTTCATTTTTAGCATAAACTAGGTTTTCACGAATCAATCACAATGGTTTCATTGATTCTCTTCCATAGAATCGACTAAAACAAGCTCACTGATTATGGGATTGGGAAAGGGTCACCATTCCACATCAACACGACACCAATTCCAAAACGGGATAAGTTTCAGATGGATTAGAGTAGATGTTTTGAAAGTTTTTATAATTTAGTATGTTAGGCTTTGATAAAATGTTTAGTTTCAATTTCATTTGAATGATCTTGTTGAGATTTGAGTATTAGTGGCTCCATTATGATTTGATTCTTCATGGATCAAGCATAATTCGGCCAATATTGATATTTTTGCATCGACACACACATGTGAAGAAACATAAGAACCCATCAAAATAATGCAATTCTCATTAAATTTTTGTAGCATGCCTTTACACAACAACTCAAATCTCTCTTTGAAAATGAGAGGAGGCCCCTCTTTATAGTTTTCCAAAAGTGAGATGAATGGACAATATTTACTTTCATTGTGTGGCCCAGATTCATTTTACATTATGGTTTCACTTACTGCCAAAATATAACAATAGAAAACACATCTTTGTCCTTTCCCTATTTTGTCCTATAGTGACCCTGGCACTATAGAAGTTTTGTCTTTTAGTGATTTCCTTCCTTCACAACTACTTTGACAAATATGCATCATCTATAATGGGATTTCTTGCTTCCTTTTGAGTGCTTGCATATTCTACAAATTTTCCAAACACAACCATAGGCTTCTTTTCTTCAGAGAGCTCAAATTTGAGGATTTGGAAGGAAATTCTCTTGATTCTATCCATAATTTCCTATCGATTCTCCATGTAATTTGAGGTAGCTTCCATCATCTGCTCTATCCAAACAAAGGCCCTTGCAGAAAAATCCATAAAATAAGCTGATAGGGTGTCACCAACTCTTTGCTCCACTTTTCGGTGAAATAAAGGCTTGACCTTTTTTGCATCCAACTCCAAGGTAGGCACCTCAAAATAAGTCATCAAATTCAAATAATCTAGACTGTCATCCTAGTGCTCATTAGCCCATTCATAATCAACCTCAAGGTCACATAGAACCTTCTCCAAAACCTCCTTTCTATACTCTGGGTTCAACAGCCATGTCTCCACCAACTAGTGGTCTTCTTTCACTATCTTCAGTTCCTGTTCCCAGATATTTTGAGGTAGCTTGATGATGCACTCCAATTTCAGATAAGTGATCTTGTAGGCTTTAGGGAACACCTTACACGTGTTCATCATACTTTCTATATCTTTCCCTAGGCTCCTATACTTGTTATACATGTCAACTACATGGTAAATTCCCTTATTGCTAGTAGATATCACCTTATTGAACCAAGCAGACATGGGCTTGGTCAAGTTTATCCTCTTTTCCATCTTGTTGATATCTTATTTGGAGAGTAATGAGGGCTACACTGATGTCTCTATTGGAGTCTCCTCTTCGGTAGATGCCCACTGTTGGATGTAAGCAGTAAGATCTGCTACCTGTGCTTTTAATTCTTCCTTTGTGGTATGATATTTATTCATTTGCTACATAATAGTACCCACAGACCCCTGGAATTCATCTATATTCTATTCTCGGGTCACTAGGCCTAGGTTGATTGTTGAAATGTTGTAACTAACACTCGTATCTTTTTCAATTATTGGGGTGGCAATTTGTATTGTTCGGGATCCTAAGGCATCCACTATGATGTGAGAATGGACTTTAGGCTTCTTCTCTTTTCTTGTTCTTGTTTGGGACCTTGCCAAGATTTTGTCTAACCTCACTCTTGGGTCAGCAACCACAAGAGCCTTCTTCTTTTCCAATTGGTGTTCTATCCAGTCAGGAATTTCATTTTGTCCCTTAGGTGATTCATGATCACCTTCCTCTTTGTCTTTCTCTTTCTAATGTTCATCCTCATCATCACTAGGAATTCTTCCATCATCATTGTCCTCCTCTTCCAAGCCCTCTATTTGTATAAAATTTTCTTTATCTGGCTTAGTAGGAGGTATATTCTCCGTACTGATGTTCAGTTGTTGTTGGGAAGCCTCTTTATCTCCCTTGGACTCAACATCCATTTCTTTCATGCTCTCTTCTTCTTCTTTATTTGACACTTTTGTTGGAAGAACTTTCCCTTATGGATGCATCACTTCTTGTCCCAGGCCCTTGTCTTGGCCAGTTTGGGGAGACTCCTCAGGGATCTCCACATCTATATTAGTTCTTGCTTTCTCTTCTTTGAAATGATGCTCCTCAGAATGAGCCCATACACTTATCTTGGAGCACTTTCTCCTCCTGATCTAAGGTTTCAACCTCATAGGTCTCATCGAGTTGGTCATTTCCCTCTCCTCCAGGGCTTGGTTGTGCCTTGTCATCAGAGGCCACTTTATCAATGTTCACATTCAACCCTCCCTCCAGGTGCTTGAAGTAATCATCCCTATCAAAATATCTAGGCTCATCAACAATGTGCTTTGAAGCCTCCCCTTGTTGTTCCATGTGCCATTTCTCCATCTCTTTAGATATTTACATTGTGGCTTCCATTTTGGGTGGCTCCATCGGTGGTGGAGGAAGAGGCAGTCTAGTGACAATTTGGGAAATTAAGGCTTGAACCTTGTGGTCGAGGATTATCCTAGAGATTTCTTTAGGTAAATTTTGCATATATGTCACAAAGGAATGTGGCAAAGTGGGAATTTCCATAGTGGTGGTCATTATGGAGGGAGGTGAAGTAGATAGAGTAGGAAAGGGAGGTGGAAGCGAGGAAGTCAACAGTGGGGATGGATGTGGTAGATGGGGGTGAGCAAGGATGCTCGGTCTCCTCTTCCTCGGGTGGGGTTTCTTCTTGCTTGATAGTCAAAATTTCCAATACAAAGGTTCTTGTTCTCCCCTTGTTTGGTAGAGGTGACCCTTCTATTGTATTTCTCATATAAAACTTGGGATTGCGTTATCGCTTCGATGTATCCTTTCTCTTTTTGGATCTCATAATAGGTAGGGATTTGGATGCCTCTCTGGAGGGCTCTATAGTGGCAGCATTATCAGTCTGACTACTTATCTCATCCTCAAGCTCCCCATATGTGAGCTCAACACCTTGTTCTTTTAATTTAGCAATTCATTCATCTAACCATTGCCTGGTTCTATTCTCCACTGGATGAGTGAGGATGCCCAGGTCTATGAATTCTTCTTTGGACTAGTCTATTACCAGCAAATGTGCATTCATGAAAGTGTTGAATCTTCCATCTATCATGTTATCATCGACAACTTGGTCTAGAACTTTAAACAGATTGATTGATTTTACAAGTGTGAAGGTCATTCTCATGTAGTGGTGCATCCAATCCTCTTTATCATCCTTACGATTGTCCCAAAAATCCTTAATGTGAGGGTGATGAGCATACTCTCTCCCAACCCATTTCTTCAATTTTCCCTTGGTGTCTACTCCTCTATCTATGTGAAGGTCAAAATTGTACTCGACCAACTACTCTGAATATTTTGTGCATTGGGTAATGGAGCAAGCATACATACCCTTTCTGAGCGTAAGAGGATATGAGACTGTTGCTCGGTGTTTGTTGCTAAGCAAGGTGTGGGAGGTTTGTAGCTATCGAGTTACCTCCAACATGATGATCCTATCATTGGGATAATGTGGCCACCTATAGGGCCTTCCCGAGAATCCTTTAAGTTTGATGTAGGTGAACTTTGGGAATTGGATGAATAGATATCCAAAACCCCTCACGAAGACTAGTGCACTATGTGTTACTCTTCTTTCAAAATCCCCACCCAAAAGTCTGATTATATGCCCAATAAAGGAATCACTCACTTTTCTATACTCCCTCTTGAAGTTCTTGTATTGCAATTGAGGGTAGTAGTCATATACTTTCAACTGTCCTTGTTTGGTTCCCAGGTCTCTCGTGTAGAATAATCCTTTGTACAAAAATTTGGCCACCAGGAGGTAGACCAAATATGAAGTCATGAAAAATTGAGAGGTGTTCTTTACCTCCTTTAACTATTGATGCATGTTGTCACTAATCATTTTCTCCCAATTGAATTTGTTCTTGCCCTTGAGGATCTCCTCGATAAAATAGAACATCCAACTTTCAAAGAAAGTGGCAGTAGGAAAACCCATGACTCTGCTCAAAAGTGTGACAAGATCATGGTACTCCTCATAGAAGTCACTTTTGTATAGGGTTTTAGGAACCTTAACAACACTTTCCCACTTTTCTTTTAACCAATTTTTGTTGATTGTTCATTTGCACCCAATAGGATCTATTTTCCATACGTTCTAGGAAAACTCCTTCTCCACTTATTCCATTTTGTCAAAGTCTAGGATGCCTGAGGTCTTGCTGATAGATTTGGCTGACAAATCTGCTAGTACTCTTCTATTGTGGTCGATTATATTTTTGTTGGAGCGATAACACTCCTAATAGGCCATCACCAACTCCAAAGCTATAAGCACAGGAGGGAAACTAGCAGCTTTGGCTAGACCACTTTTTCTAATTTCCACTACCCTATCTATCTTAGGATTCTGCATAGCCCTTTCTCAGAATTCATCCATATTGACATGCCCAAAGTCGGTGTCTAAGATTGTTTCCTAGCTAGAAGTGAGCTTTGATGTGTGTTTGAATCCGTGGAACTCGTACTTCATTTGATCATTTTCTTCCTTTCCTCTAGGAGTGCGGGCATACTTCTTTCCTTTGTCAGGTTCCTGCACAAGCTTCTTGGAAGGCCTAGTAGCATGTTCCATAAATCCTAAATACACTAGATGCAGTAAATGCATTTCATATAAATTTGAGCAAATTCCTGTTAAATCCTATAGATAAAATGTTAGATTGATTCATATATCGTCAAGGGCTCATAAAATTCATCATTCTTAGGTACTTGGAGCTTTTTTGGATCATTTGGGCCAACACAGGCTTAACAGTGTAGGTTTCCCCAAGTCAGAATTTGTCAGGAGGAAGGAAGTTAAATAATGTTTAATAGGCCATGGAGACCTATAGAAAGAGTTCCACAACAAAGATTCTGCATTAACAAGTTGGTAGTCAGATTCATTGTGAGATTCTTAGAAAGGTGTGGAAATTAGGTTAGGGGATGTTGACATCATCAGGTCATGCTTTGAGGCTTTATGGGTTTGGTACATGTGGATGCCACTAGGTGGAAAGGCATTAAAACTTAGTTGTTAAGTTAGCAACCTTCAGGGGGAGGAAACCCAGACGTAGAATTCTGCACTATGGAACCTACATGTGGTTAGGATGACATGAGTTCATTTTCCAAGTTTCGATCATTTTAGGCATGCAGATGGGATCCAAACGTTCACCGTTATCAAACAACCAAGAGTGAGTGGTGGTCTACAGATAGCAATCCACACTCATGGGCCCGCATGGTGTTCACTAACTTGGGATTTTTATTGAAGACCTCAAAGGGAAATAACTTAGGTAGAGTATGTAGTGCAGACAGATGGGGCTACTTAGATGCTAAGGCACGACGAAGGAGTAGGGGTGGTCCACAGATGGATCCCCATAAAGACCAGCCCACATGAGTATTTCAACCTGGTGTTTGTCCAAACCTGGAATGGCCAAGAAGGTTGTGGGGTCCGTGATGCAGAAAGAAGGGATGGATTTTCTGTTTGGTAGGAATGAGTGAAGGGCTCTAAATTTTTTTTAATTTTCAAGTGCTTACAGTTGCAAACTTCACAACGATGCTAGGGGCAAAACTTGCGATGTAGAAAGCCATTGGGGCTAGGTTGTTAGTTAGTGGTAGAGGAATGATAGCGACCCGCTATGGGAAACCCGCAAGAGGTTTTTGACTTAGAATTTCCATGCTGGGCGGGCTCGAGATTGGCAATGAGTTGGTGATGATGAGGAACATGGGTCCCACATTGTGGGAGGATGTGAGAGCTTGTCTGCTAAAGAATGGTAATGGGGAGACATTCACTCACAATTGGAATCACACAGGGAGCTCTCGCATGAGGCTTAGAACTTAGTCATTTCTCGGGGTTTCTTCAGATTTCATTAAGAATGACTTGGGGAATTGGTGTGAGTCGCAAGGATTTGTCAGCTGCATGAGGGATGACAAAGGTAGAGGGAACCACCATGAAATAAATCGTAGCCCAAGTGACATTATGACAACACAGAAAGTTTGAATGATGATGTGAGTTTAGGGGAACATAGACCTTGGTGAAATTTTGAGGGTGAACTAGGGTTTCATTCGTAGATATTTTAGATTTTCAAAAACCCTAACATTTTAAAATGAAACCACATAATAGAGAATGAAAATTCCTACCTCTAAAATTGAGCTCAATGAAACCAAGGGAAACCTCGCACGGAAATTCGCAGACCAAAGACTTAGGAAATTTGGGGATGGTGAATTTTGGTCAATAAGGAATTGATGAATTTGTAGCACTTGACCAATGTGAGCTTAGAATGATGGGCATGCAAAATGAGGAAAAGGAAAAAATGACCCAACAAAGTCAAAAATGGGAGAGGGGTTCCCTAATCCGGGTGGAGCATGTGTGCTATAGGCACAACAAGACTATTCATTTGATCAACCAAGCCACAAAGTACATTTACGAGGTACACATTCTATAGGGACCGAAATGCCTTATTCATTACACCCAAAACCTTTACACCCATAGCCATAACATGTTTGCAAATCTTGAGAAGGAGGAGGATCTTCATAGAGAGCATTATTCCCACAATGGGGATCACACTCTTCTACAAGATCACTATCAACCTTCTTAATAGGAATACCAACATTAGCCTATTTAACAAAAGTGTGATCATCTTCCTCAAAAGGAGGATCAACACTACGAGCATTACAATTTATGTTCACGTTATCTCATGATATAAAAGAATAATTATCTTTGATAGCAGGTTTGAATGATGTTATTGGAAGGACTAAGTGGATCAGGTTGAATTTATATTCCCCACTGAAGGATTCTATAAAGTCTAAAGAACCCTAATCATTACCAAGACATGCATTCTCTTTGGAAGAGGTAGAAGGAGTAGACTTAATATTTCTTTCTTCAAAAGGATCCTCTTCAGGGATCTCTATCTCAAGAGTATCCTTTGTTGTAGGTACTGCTAGAGTAAAAATTGACACATTGGAAGACACTAAAGGAATAAGAGTAGGCACAATCGAAACCTGACCAACAACTGGAATTTCACATAAGTGCATAGCCTCAAGGTCAGCCTTGACTTTGACTATTCGATTATTGCAAATGAACTTAATAGATTTATGCAAGGTAGATGGGATTACACCCATAGCATGAATCCATGGTCTACCAAGAAGAAGGTTATATGGTAATTTTTTTGACATAACATATACTAGGGTGGGTATGGTAATGGGTCCCAACCTCAAAGGCAAGACTATCATGGCTAAGGCTTGTCAACTAACATTATTGAACCCATGAATGTCAATAGAAGAAGCATTAAGAGAAGATTAATCAATATTAATCTTAGGCAATAGATCAATGCTACATACATTGAGTGTTGAACCAACATCAATGAGAGTATGTATAATATAGATAGTATTAATATTAACTATAATCCTTAGAGGATCTACCCGTTTCTGCACATCCAGGGGTGGAAGCTATTGTGGATAGAACATGATATTCGATGAATCCACGTGAATATGAGCCATCAACACATTAACATCTGTCGTCCTAGTAGAGGTAGGTAAGAGGATCTTTTGCAAGGCTTCCTAAAGAATACCTTGATAAACTAGAGCATACTGAAGCAAGTCCCATAGTGAGATCTTAGCCAGAGTAACTTGAAGTTGCTTGACAAAATCGTAATCACTGGGTGCTTTAGTTGAAGGTTTAGAGCTTGAAGAAGGCTTGGTTTTTTATTCATTCTATTCTTATAAGTATGGGCTACTACTCTATAAGATGAATCCATAGAAAGATCAAGAGAATCACTATCAAATGGGATACTATTAATAGAATAAATCCTTTTAGGAGGACTAGCTGGAGTCAGATAAATGACCAGTCTCTTAGGCCTTTGAGGGGTAGTAGAGACATAGATTACATTTATAGAATCATCACAACTAGTGGAATAATTATTCAAATAAATATTCTCAACATCAATCCAGGGAGGATCAAATGTGGAAGGAGTTTCATCATTCACTAATACATCATCTCTAGAGGAGAGTGCATTGGAATAGAGAAGAGATTCATCATTCAATAATGCATCATATCTAGAAGAGAAGGTACAGTAATGTTAAGAAAGGTATCAATGATTTCATCTTCTTGCAACAAGATATCCTTCAAAGTAAAAGGAATCTCATGAGAAGGATCAAAGATACAAAGTGACATGGGAAAATCCAAGTCACTATCACATGCATGAAATGGAACATCATTAACATTTTGAATATAATTAGATATTGAACTGATAAAAGAAGATATTAAATTCATTTTGAAAATAGTAAGTTAAATACAATGAATAACAAGTTGGCCAATCATGAGCAGTCTAGGGGTGATATAATTGAGAAAAATTGAAAATCTAGTTTTTTGGATTTTTTCAATATTTTCTAGGTTCTATTAATTTGCATTTTTGGAGGTCTTTGAAGTAGAATTTTGGGTTGAAACTTGTGTTAGTCCCTAAAACTTTGCTACCAAAGGCACTAGTATTTTAGGGATTGAATTAGTCCTCTTGGAGACCTTTCCAATAGTACAAACTATAATCAGGGCTAAAACATTAAGGTTAATGCAATAAATCATATAAATCAAACCCTAATAAACAATGAAGCACAAATGAGCATAAAGACATAAAGTATAAAATAATATTACACATATCTTCATCCCACCATTGATTCACCTCCATTGCACTTCTCCATTTTTCTTGAATATGATAATTTCTCTCATATTTGAGTGTGCAATAATAAGCCTATGACAAGTTACTAGAAAAATATTGAAGATTGTTGTCTCACACTAGTAGCATGTACTTGCATAATATGTGTAGATAAAGAAAATGACAAGGGCAAGGTTTTTTATAGAAAAGAAAAATTTCAACAAATGGTTGAGATTGGATGCCAATAAGATGTCTTAATCAATGGCCAAGATTGAAAGTTGTAATATGAAATAGGGTTAGGGCTAAATTAGGGAAAATGATAAGGATGAAGGGTTGAGATTGAATTATGAGATAATTCAATCAAGGGCTAAGATTAAATGAGATGTCAAGAGATAAAATTTGATGTGGAAGATAGGATTGGCACATATAAAGAGGTGATAGGAGAAATTAAATAATAAAAAATATTTAATTTAGGTGGCCAATGAATAATTAAATAATTCAAATAATTATTTAGTATAGAGGATGTGACAAAGATGACCTTTTGAATTAAATAATGATTTAATTCAAAATTCAAGAAAGTGGACCAAATTAAATAAATAAAATTTATTTAATTTATGAGAAAAAGGCTAATGAATAATTAAATAATTAAAATAATTATTTAATTATAGGGAAAGTGGATAAAAATAAATAAATAAGAACTTATTTAATTTTACAAAGAAGAGGACTTAATTAGTGACGTAATTAAATAAATAACATTTATTTAATTAATCAAGGAGGAATAACGATAAAAAATGAATTAATTAAATAATTAAAATTATTTAATTATCAAAGCCTAAAAGGAAATGATGGAGAATTTAGAAATGTAAAGCCTCGGACAATTTTTAGTGTCTACACAAATGGTTCTAAATTGAACCACAAGCCAAAAGTTATGACCCCACCAGGTTGGGTAAATAAATTCCTAGTTTTTTGAAAAATATTTTGGTTCACATTGGGTTCACCGAAATGTAGAAAAGGGGGGATTCACTACTGATGAGTCTCTTTATTCTCAAGAGATTCCCAAGGGGCAAACTGCCCTAAACTACCTTAGGGGACAAAGCGAGAGTTTCAAAATCAGAAAGAGGTCACAGAGATTTTTTGGACAAACTTGCAAGCTTTCGACAAAAGGACATCATTGCAAGAAATGGATGATAGTGTGGCACACTAGCATCTCGTACGAACCAAAAACAAAGTTTATCATAGAAAATAATAAAGAGTCTACTTCTACCCTGACTACTAGGAACTCTTGGAATATGGGGAAAATGACATAAAGTAACAAAACTGAAGTAAAGTAAAGTATAAATTACAAAGACAAAGAGAAGGAAGATAGTGCTTACAACCACCAAAGTAATGAAGCCTTCAGAAAGGAAATATCCTCAATACCTGCATATATAAGATTGAGAGAAAATGTTGAGGTTGTATAGGAGTTTTCCTCAGTCAAACCCCCATTTTGGCATTCCCGCTTCCACAGACATCCAAATAGATAGAGAGAAAAGATCAAATGAGTGATAAAAGAAATCCTCGCTTGAGGAGTAGAACCCATATCAAATGGATGTGATGAATCCCAAGATTCTCACAAGCACATATTAAGGGAGTTATCAGCTGCAAGGCTTAAGGAAGCCAAAGAGAGTAAGGATGAAAGAGAGGGATGTGAGAGCCAAGAAAGCTGCAAAGAGTGTTGTGAGAGCTTAAGAGTGTTGTAAAAGCTTGAGTGTGCTACTGTAGCAAGTTGTATAGAACTATGAAAGCAAGATATATCAAGACAAAGGGAAGAGGAAGAGGCTAGAGCCAAAGCTGGAGAGGTTTAGAGAGAAGTTAGAAGCACAAATGAATTAGAAAGATAACATTTAAACAGAGGAGAGGAAGGAAAAGAAGCGTCTTCAACCATTACAAGGTGTGTCAAGCCATTACCACCGATAAAAGCAGTCGACAAGTGGAAAAAATGCTTAGAAATGGTTATTTGAATGTTAAAATATTGTAGGATTCTAGCATGGTACACAAATGTCTGTTCATCACACTAGTGTCCAAACACATCACACTACAAAACGACACGAATAGGAAAAGCACGAGGTTTGATGCAAAGCTGACGCACGAAGGTAGTTGCTGAAAAGGGGTCCTAAGCATCTTAAGAGGGAAAAACACTGATGTAGGGGCTAAAATGAGCCTACACAAGATGCTAATGGAGTGGACACTAAAGTGGATACAAAGATGTATGTGAAATTGCAAGGGGTGCAATTTTATGATATTATAGTTATCACACCCAACAATTTTTTTCCCTCATTATCAAAACCATGAATAAATAAATACGATGGTTGCATTTTAGTCTTGTCCACACCAATTTTATCCAAAATATTTACACTACAAGCATTAAGCCCTGAACCATTGTCAACAAGGGTATGCCTAATCCCAACTTTGTTAATAACAACCAAACAACCAATACATCAAAGCACCATTTTATTTTTGCAATTCTAGAGGAGGTAACTTAATTTGATGAAAGATAATGTCCAAATTAGGTTTATTCATATTCTCAATCAAAGTTTCCACATTCTTTGGTTTTGCACTAGGAGGAATAATAAAAAATTTCTAGGCCTTTTGAATCATGTCACAATAAGCAGGTGATGTTTGAATCAAATCCCACAACCTGGATATCTTAGTAGGAGTGCTACACATTTTATCAACAAGATCAAATCCTTTATCACCATGCTATGGAATGTTAGTGTGAGTGGAAGATACAATGGAATGAAAGTTAGAATTTTCTTTAGTTGTTTATTGTTTCTAATATTATATGTGTGAGCTACAATGTGATAACTTAGTTGTCATGATACATGATTACTAGTAAGTTATCTTGCAAATTTTAGGATATGGCCATGAGATTTAGGAGGTGACTTAGGAGGTCCAATGATTAGAGTACTCTTAGGATGTCCACAAGGAGTTTGAGGAGGTCCAATAATCAAAGGAGACCTAATAGTCACATGTGTGTTCATAAATTCAACAAATTTTATCTCTTGTTGATGGTTTTCCAACTAGGGGGGATCTAATGTGGCATTATTGTATTTATCTAATAAAGCCATCTTAGTATATTTTAAAAGATATGTATCAATGATTTCATCCTCGTGTGTTACAATATCTTCCTAAGTGGGAGAAATATTTGGGAGAGGGACAAACAAGATTCTCATGACTCACTAATTGGATCTTCTGACACCAAGATACCTTCATCGCAAGTAGGAGAGGTATCAGGAGAAGGACAATTATGATTATCATGATCTTCTATAATTGCATACGTTTGCACCAAAACATTCTCACAAGTCAGAAAGATGTTGGGAGATGAATGAAGATTAGGAAAAGTGATATTAATAAATGTGTTATTGATTTCATCTTCTTGCGACATAATATCTTCCCAAGTATGAGAGGTTTTGGGAGAGAAACAAACAAGATTCTCATGACACTCAATGATTGGTTCTTCTAACACCAACATACCTTTGTCACAAGTAGGAAAGGAATTGGGAGAAGGATTATTATGATTATTATAATTTTCCATGATTGCATCCTCTTGCACCAAAACACTCTCACCATTAGGAGAGATGTTAGGAGGGGTGAAGAATAGAAAAAGTGATATTAAGAAATGTGTCAATGATTTCATTCTTTTATGTCAAGGTAATCTCATAGTTAGGAAAGATATTGGGAGATTGAATACATGTTTGTTAACGACCTAATTTCATTTCCCTATATTGTATGCATAAGTAGGGAGATTAGACTTATACAATCCATGCTTAACTATATAAAAACCACATCTTTGGAAAGAAAACATGTTTCTACTTTCCTTATGAATTTGCAATGTGTTTTAACAACCTAGAGTTATGAACTTGTGCAAAAAATGAAAACTGGAATGCCCAAATTATGCAATGCTTTAAAAAATGTAAATAATTGTTTTATAGATCTGCTGATTTTCAATACTAAAATGTAACAAATTTTCCAAAATTTGCAACAAATCAAGCATAGTGACACCTTTCTTATACATGCCATAAAAATTTTCCAAACTTTCAAGTCATACAATTGAAATAAAAAATAGATTGATAATAAAAAGAAAAAAACCTATGCCAAAATTGTGTGAGACACCTATACAAGGATAGGGTCACCTAAGGGTGTTTGAGTCCTTGATCAATGTTTAGAAAACTGAAAAACTAAAGTTTTATGTTGTTTAATGTTTCTTTTTCTAGTTGCAAATAGGTTAAACAGATGATATTTTTCTAGATTTTCCTCAATTTCAAAATGCAAGTGTCCAACAAAGTTGAAAATGTTTTGACAAGTTTTGAATGCAAATTTGAGATCTAAAATGCAATGAATGACTGATTCTAAGATGCCACAACCTAAAAATGTTGATTTTGATGAAACTTTGAAATCAAACAATGTAATGTTTTTCACTTGTTTAACTATATGAAAGATGCCTAAAAATAAGTAATTATGAATTCCAATTATGGGATTTGTAGCCACAATCAAACTAAGCCAATAGAGACAAAAATGTGTGAAAAAATCTATTAATGCACCTTTACAAGGATGGGAACCTAATGGTGTGCAGTCTTTTAACACCTCTCTAAACCCAGGCTAGTAAGATAGTATTTTGATTTTGATTTGATATTTTAAATGTTAAATGTTATTATAATTAGGTTAGATATTGTTGATTTAGTGAAAGTTTATTATGATTAGCTATGATGATGCAAATAATTGATATATATGGTAGCTAACTATAGTCAGGATGTAGTATGTGCTTCAACTATGTATATATGTATATGCGATGTGTATGTTACAGGTACCAGGTATCGACTCCACCTGGCTTCACAGGTCTGAGCGTACCTTCCCCGATGGTGGTTACTGGAGGTAGTCACAAGCCAAATGTCCCCTTCCCTAGCCCACTGTACCCTATTAGGGCAGTGGTTTCCTTGTTGATGTCTTACTGTCTGGTTACCTAACGGTAACATCAGGAGCACCTTTTAGCTGTATGTTTCGGCGCACCTTTTTGTTGTATGTGGTTTACCAGTATGTCTTGTTGAGGTATTTTGTCTTGGTTTCTGTGAATCTTTTATATGATTATATCTATATTTAATTGGTTGACGGTGTCTTGATGTGATTCCTTTGACATTTTTTTGTGATTTTATATATGGTATTTCATTGTATTCAGTTGATTTTATATTTAAATGGTTTTATCCATGAGATTTTAAAATGTGTTATTTTAAATGATTTTTATTGATCATTCGAGAGAATGATATTATTTCATTTGGAAATTTTAAATGATTTATTTCATTGTGTTGAGGAGATAGTTAAAATAAAATAAGGGGCAACCTTGTTTTGAAGATATATATTTTTATTCTTTTGTTTTGGGGGAGAATTATCCTTTGAGAGAAGAAAATATAAAATGGAGAAAGTTTTATTTTGGGGGGTGATTCTTTTGGGAAAGGAAGAAATTTTTATGTCTTTGGAAGGAGAAGGGAAAACCCCCATGAGTTGGGCAGCAAAGCTTGGAAGATTTGTGGAGGAGAAATTTATGGGCATCAGATCGCTGGTTTCAGCATGCCACACCTTCCTTGTTGTCCTATTATGGAGCCCAGTCGCGCCTTCCTTGTAGAGTATTCTTTCATTTTAATTTTTGGGAAGCATTGAGGTATTCTTTGTTTCTTCCCTAAATTTCTGAGATTATAGATGTATGCATGAGTGCATGTTTAATTGTTTTGGAAATCTTGGCTGCTTTGGGGTTATCATGGCATTTTCGTTGTTCATGGGTTTTTTTTCTTTTCAACCAGGATATGAAAATTATTTTGGGGAAAGTTTGAATCTTTTATAAATCTATTCAATCCTCCCACTTTAAACTCAAATCCAACTATTAGATTCACCTAAAAATGCCCAAAGTTGAACTGGGTTGGAGTCTAAAATGAATTTTTGATTACTTTCTGTTTTGGCCAAAATTTGTGCAACCTGTTAAAAAATGTTTTCTATTGCTGCTCATTATCCCCTTGCTAAAAATGAAATTTAAGGGTGGATTTCTATAGATACGCCAAGATCTCAATTGGGTCTTTGGCAGATTTTAATTTTGGCCACTTTCATTTTTGCCCAAATTTGTGCCTACTTGCAAAATGACATTTTTCATTGTTGCTCGTTAACCACCTATTAAAAGTGCAAATTAAAGGAATATTCCATGTAGAATTTACCATTCCTCAAATGGGTCGTTGTTCGATTTTTAATCCGGACACTTTCATATTTTCATGTTTTTCTTGCCCAACTTGGCAAATGTCGTTTTTCAGAACAACACCTCATTTTTTGTTTTAAACTCAAAAATTGAAGGTGAATTCCAACTTGGAACGTCAAAATATAAACTGGGTTGGGCTTAGAATTTTAAT
>VDFB02072633.1:0-40033 GCA_007258455.2 Sequoia sempervirens
TACATTGCTTGGCATTAAATATTATAGACAAATCATTTATGCAAACTACCCATGTAAAAAGACTTGTAGAAAATAATTGTTATTCTAACAACTCTTATACAATTTCTCTACTTCTCTTCAATATTTATTGACAAAGAACATAGCTCGAACCTTGTATCAATATGTTTCATGATATTCTTTTTTCCCTGATTTGCTTGAAGTTCCCTGGAACAAACTACTCAGGTTTGTTTATGTAGGTGGTAGAGCTTGCTAATTACATGGGATGACATTGTCTTATATCAATATGTTTCATTATATTCTTTTTCCCTCATCTGTTTCAAGTTCCCCACAACAAATTGTTCTTCATGATATTCTTAAGTGTTTTCTAATTCTTAAGTGTTTTCATAATAGGTCTTTTCCAATTTTTCTTTTTTTGTTCTATCAATATGTTTCATGATATTGTTTATTTCTAAACTGTTTGAACTTCCCCATAACAAACTATTCTTCATGATATTCTTTTTTCTAGTTCCCCATACCGAACTATTCACTATCGTACTTTTCCTGTTCTATTCTCCATATTTTAACGTTCTATTTAATGTGGATTTTGAAACATCTCTCATTTTCCTCTGATTGTTAAGTGTTTTTCTAATAGGTCAGTGAAATGCATGTAAAGATTTGAGTTTATAGCATATTCCTTCTTACCAAAAATTCTATCATTGTCTAGACAAGGTGTAACAACAAATTCTATGTAACGGTTGGCTTGCCAATTCAAAATTCAAGCTAGATTATTTCCCACTAAATATTATAAAAAAAATAGGGAAATTGTAAAACAACTATTAGAAAAACACTTAAGAATCATAGGTAGCGTTGGAGATGTCCCGACAGGTAGGCTATTTGTTTGAAGTTTCCGTTGGGACTTTTGTCATCCCAGCCATGAATTGGATTTGCTGGCGTTGGAGATGTCCCGACCGGTGGCAACTTGACCAAGTTTTTTTGTAGCGACATGGAGCTTGGTAATTATGTGGGTTGGAAGTGGTGGAGTTGGTGTCCTTGATACACGGAAGCTAAATGGAGTTGGTGTCTTATATCAATATGTTTCATGATATTGGTTCTTCCGCATTTGTTTGAAGTTCACCATAACAAACTATTCTTCATGATATTCTTTTTTTTAGTTCCCCATAACGGACTCTAGCTCTCCCCAGGCTATTGGAAAACCCTTAGGTACTAGTCTTGTAGGTGTGTTGCTTGCTTCCTTTTTTCCGTGGGGAATTTTATTGGGCCTTTTCCTGATGCATGGTTAGTTTTTTCATCAATTACACTCAATCTTAGATCTGCAAATTTGTGGTTACACTTTGTAGAATTGTTTGATTTGTGTATGCATATATGTATATACATATACATATGCATATATGTATATACATATACATATGCATATATGTATATACATATACATATGCATATATGTATATACATATACATAAGCATATGTATATGTATGTGTATATATGCATATGCAATAAAAAAAGGTTAAGCTCTTTTATATGGAGGGTGCAATGAAGGAAGGAACAATGCATATGCATAAGCAGCAGCAAGATTACTCTTCGGGGAAAAAAAATGCATTGTACCTTCTATTTGTTACACTCTCCACAAAAAATGCATTGCATATGCATAGATATAATTAAAGATAGATATGCATATATCTATTTACATATGAATATGCATATGCATACACATATGAATATGCATATGCATATACATATGAATATGAATATGCATATACATATATGCATATGTACATTCAACCTAATTAGATGTATGCTTTGTTTTTTCTTCAATTAAATTTTGTATTTATTAGTTTAGTGGCTCTTAAGTGTTATTGTCATTCGTGTTATACAATTTCTCTATTTGTCTTCAATATATATATATGTGTATATGTATCTATGTATGTTTTGAAGCATAGATTTCCACATACCATTCACAATCTACAACATCCTCTTTGTAAGGATTTGAAGTTAAATCAATTAGAAAGATACCAAGGAACTAATTGTACAAAATGTGTATAACACCAAAGATGTACAGAGCATATATATGTGTCTATATATGTATATATATATATATGTATGTATGTATGTATTGGAAAGCATAATGTAAAATGTGCAAGAAAATATACTGATAAAGTTGCATTGTCGAAAGAGGCATTGTTGTGTTGGTTTCATAGTAGAGTATTGTATATATCGCTTGCTTTGCCTCTGTTTTATAGCAGATTGGAGGGTTTAAAAACTGTTGTGCTCCGGAATCTGTGAGTTGTATATATATATACATGTATACATATGTATATATATATATGTATGTATATGTAAATATATATATATATATATGTGTGTGTGTGTGTGTATGTATATATATATATGTATATAAAGGGTATAGGGTATAAGGAAGTAATGTAAAATGCAAGAAAAATATAATTTATAAAGCTGCAATTTTTAAAAGAGGGCAATGTTTGCAGGTTGGTTCTATAGTGGAGAGGATTGTATAGGATCACTCTTGCTTGCCTCCTGCTTTATAAAGGGTGATTCGGAGGGTTTAAAACTATTGTGTCTGACCAGGAGGTTGTATATATATATATACATGGTATACATGTATATGTAATATATATGTATGTATATGTAAATGCATGAGAGCATGTGGTGTGTAGGTATGTATATATATATATGTATATAATTAATGTATATGTATATATGTATATATGTATGTATGTATACAGGTTTTTTGTAAATAGCTTTGTATAGCCTCTATATTTGTCTTATAATATTTAGTGTCAAATAATGTGGTCTAATTTAGGAAATTTTGATAAGCCAAACAAGTATATAGATTGTTTAAAGCGTAATGTAATATGTTTTATGATATTATTCCTGGGCTTTAAAATTCCCATTTAGCTGTTGTATAATGGCATCTCTCATTTCCTTTCCCCTGTGGTTCTTCAAGTTCCTAATAGTTCTTTTATAATTTTTACTCTATTTGTTCATAATATTTAGTACCAAACAATGGAGCTCCTCGAATTTAGAATATATGTATGTATATATGTATATATATGTATATATGTATGTATATATGTTTGAGTATGGGGTATATATATATATATGTGATGTATACATATATATATATGTGTGTGTGTGTATGTGTGTGTGTGTATGTATGGGAAAGTATACTATGAAATGTGTGAGGAAATATATTTATTAGGTTGCATTGTCGAAAGAGCCATTGTGGTGTTGGTTTGATAGCAGACTATTGTAAAAATTGTTTCCTCCACCTCTCTTTCAAGTTCCCCATAACAAATTGTTCTTCATGATACTCTTTTTCGGTTCCCCATGGCAGACTATTCATTATCTTATTTTACATAAGAATCATAGGTTAATGACAGATAATTGAGAACCCATATTAAACATATTAATACAATTCAAGTAGTGTATGTAAGAGTTGGCTTGTTAATTGAAAATTTGAGCTACATTCTTTGGTAGTAAACCCACATTAAATAGAACTTGTAAACACAATGGGTACCAATAATCTATACAAAATGGCTATAAGGCCACAGAGTTAATTGGGAATTCGAGCTACATTACTTGGCACTAAATATTATAGAGAAATAGAGAAGACTTTCTCGGGGTTTTTAATGATGACGTGGAGCTTACCTCTTCAACAAAGGATGTTGTTAAATGTTGCTCATTGGTCAATAAGGATTGCAAAAAAATTATGGATTTAGAATTGACAAGGCAACTGTTACATAGATTGGTTGTCTTGTATCAATATGTTTCATGATATTATTTTTCCCTCATCTAATTGAGTATCAATATGTTTCATGATATTCTTTTCCACTCATCTATTTGAAGCTTCCTGTAACAGATTATTCTATTGTTCTCGTAACAAGGATTGTTTTCAATTTTTAAAATTCTGAAATTTTTGTGGTGGTTATTTTGTTTGGATGGAACATGTTATATGTCTTGTATCAATATGTTTCATGATGTTCTTTTTTACTCAACTGTTTGAAGTTCATGATAACAAAGTGTTCTTCATGACATTGTTTTTCTTAGTTCCCCATAGCAAGTTGTTCATTATCGTAGTTTTCCTTTTCTATACTCTCTATTTTAAAGTTGAATTTTTCATTATCTGTTATTTTCCTATGGTTCTTACATATATTCCTAATTGTTCTTTTAAAATTTACCTTTTTTTCTATAGTGTTTAGTACCAAATAATGTAGCTTGAATTTAGAATTGAGAAGCCAACTCTCACATTGATTGTTTTTCTAGTATCCATATGTTTCATTATATTTTTTTTACCTCATCTATTTCAAGCTCACTATAACAAAGTGTTCATTATCGTGGTTTAGCTTTTGTAAATTCTAAAATTTTGTAGACTGCTAGAAACAACAACCATGGCATTGATCTGTACCTTTGGGCTTCTTGCAACTTTTACATAGATAGATAGATACATACATACATACATATATATATGTGTGTGTGTGTATTGAATTCCCCGTTTCATATTTACAAATGTACATATAGGTAGATATATATATATATATATATATATATATATATATATCCATGTATACAGACCAAGACCAGTGTGGCTTGTTTCATAATCCAACAGTAATTTATATATACACTTGTATATCAAAACAGATGTGTGTGGTATCTTTATTCAAATTTATGTAGACTTTGATTTAGAAAGAGTAAAAAATACCAAAGGACCACAGTGGCTCTTTCGACAATGCAACTTAATCACTATATTTTCTTGCACATTTTGCAGTATACTTTACCATACTACAACATTGAATATTGCATTTACTTCCTCCAACACCATAGTGCAACAACGCTAGGATGCATTAACCCTCATGTGAGCAAACACTTACCATTCTTCTTCTGTGTATTGATTCAGCCACCTCCACCACCGCCAAACCACATTATTAGCAAACTCCATGTTGTTATAAAAAACCTCTAGAAACTCCCCAACTGTCTGTTGTCAAAATATCACCACCGGTTACGTGGACTTCTACTCATGGCTAGGATGACAAAAATCCTGGCGAAAATTTGAAACAAAAAGCCCATAGCTAAATTCCATTTGTTGCATTCTACTTTTATGTGTAGCTTCAATTTTGAATTGAGAAGCCAACTGTTACATAGATTTCTTGTGTTGTATCAATATCCACTTTCCCATAACAAACTATTAATTATTTTTTATCACCTCTTCTATTTTCCATGTTCAGTCTCGTAGTTTACCTCTTCTATTCTCCATATTTTAAAGCTCTATTTGATGTGGGTTTTTTATCATCTTTCATTTTCTTGTGATCCTTAAGTGTTTTCCTAATAGTTCTTTTACAATTTCCCTATTTTTCTATAATATTTAGTACCAAATAATGTAGCTTGGATCTTTAATTGACAAGCCAACTATTATATAGATTGATTTTTTTAGCTTGTAGAACCTTCGCTCCCTGCTTGTTTTCTCATCTTCTTGATGTCCACCTTTGACATTATGTGCATATTTTCATAGGTTGCAATGTTTAAAACATGTTCTTGGCTTGCAGAACTCTTAGCCTCTACTTATTTTTGCTTCTTGCCACTGTGCACCTTTGACAATGTGCATTTTTTAATAGGCCCTTGCATGGCATGCTAATGAGTACATAGTTAGGAATAAATATAGTATACACATTCATTTAGATATAGCAATGTATATATAAATAAATATATACATGTGTACATATGGATATATATATCTAGTTTTATGTTTGTTTTTTAAATGTGTAGACAAAGGGAAAATTCAATGCATATATGTACTTAATCTTTTTCATTCTTGTCATTGTATATTCTATTGTTTGCATTAAAAAGGATGAAGGTAGCAGGTAGCAACATATATAAATTTCTGCATATAGGTATTTATATAAATATAGTACAAAATTGCATGCATACATATATAAGAAACCTGAAAGATAAAAAAATACATATAGGGATATATACATTTGGATTTATCATTATTCATATTCTTCTTGTTGTGGTCTCCCCGTTATTTTGAAAATATTAAAAGTGAATGGTTATACACAGACATTTCATTTCAATCAAAATAGTAAAAATGGTTGCTGCCATCGGGCTATTTTGCTGTCTACCAGCTTGGCATTGGATTTTGAATGTCTCATAAGATGCTCATTCATTTCCTTTGTGACCAAAGAAGGAATATAGGAAAGAACTTGTACCTCCTCAACAGAACCACCATGCCCATCCTCCCTAAATAAAGATTCAAAACACTGAACAACTTCATTCAAGATTTCCTTAGAAGAGGAGAGCTGCACCCCTCTTTCATTAACCAGAACCAAAATAGAATTACCCCGCCTCCTGGCTTTCACCGAGTTAAAGAAGAAAGCAGTATTTTTATCTCCTTCCTGAAGCCACTCAATTCTGGCCTTCTGTTTCCAAAAGACTTCCTCTCTCAACTCACACTCCAACATCTTTAGAGCCCTAGCCTCATCCTGGAGCAAGTCAACCGTCACTCCCTCTTCCCTGATCACCCTAGTGATACCATCCAATTCAGCTTGAGCACGAGCCTTATCATGGAAAATGTTTCCAAAGCACTGTCTATTCCAACGTTTGAGCTGATATTTGGTAAATTGAAGCAATTTAGCAAAAGTATACATCGCTGTACCAAATGTCGGTCTGTCGAGCTTCCACCAATCAGCCACATGGACATGTAAAGATGGGTCCCACAGCCACATGAGCTGAAACTTGAAGGAAGGAGAGTGAGGAACACGAGCAAAAGAAATGGCAAGCTTGATGGGCCAATGATCTGAGCCCCTCCAATCCAAGATTTCAGAACTAGAGGACCACAATCCACCAATCCAATAGCAGGAAACTAGGAAGTGATCCAGCCTTACTGTAATGCAATTATCCCCCATCCTCCGATTATTCCAAGTAAACTGACCATTATTGGGCTTGATGTCAACCAAATTCAAAGCAGAGATGTTGTCTTGAAGAAGTAACGCCAAGGGATCCAACCTTGCTTTACCTCCCCGCTTCTCAGTCAACTCAGCAATGGCATTGAAGTCGCCAGACATAATCCATGGATGAAGAGGAGCCATGCTACGCACATACCTAATATGAGACCATAGCAACTGCTTGCCAAGAAGATCCACATGAGCATAAATATTAGAGAAAAGAACATACTCTCCTATTTCAAACCAAGAGGCCACGATAGAAATGGAAGACTTAAAGGATATCCACCAGAGAGGGCGGACCTTCCGAGGGTTCCACAAATAGGCCACACCCCCAGCCAAACCAGTGGCACCAATGCACTAGCACTCACCACTCACCCATAACTTGGGCATCATACCTATCATACCCTCAATCGATAACTTAGTCTCCTGTAGGAAAATAACATCAGGAGCATTGGTTCTAATCAAATCGCAAACAACTTTTTGTCAAGGGTCGTTGTTCAAGCCCCTCACATTCCATGATAAAACAATCATTTCAGGGGATTCAAGAAATGAGAATCCAGAGTCTTGACCGACCCTGACTCCACCAAATTTTCCCCTGTTAACTTAATCTTTTCCAAATCCTTCTTACGACCAAGCTTGGAAGATTTCTCTCCCACCCCTTTTCTTAAGTCCTTTTGATGAAGACCCAAAGGAGAGGGAGACTTGACACTCCTCCCAATATCAATACCAGCATTCGAAACTAGAGGAGACCCACCCCCACCATCCTTCTGAACTCAGCTATAGGAACTGACTCCACTAGAACACCCATGTGAAGTTATGTGACCATCTGAGAAACTCCAACATCCTGTGCACCTTGGGTCACCTTAGAAAGGAGACCTAGCTGGCCTCTACTCAGAGATCCCTGATCAAGGTTTACCAAACCCGGATTCACTTCCTGCTGGCTAAGATCATCTAACACCTCAAATCTGTTAAAAGTATCCTCATCTTGTCTCTCCTTCAAGGTCCTCTTCTGACCCCTATTCCTGTTGCGATCCCTGACAAGGACATAACCATCTACATCAGCCCCATCTCCAGGGATAGGATCCTTCCCCCTATCAGCCATAGCCGGGTTGTGCAGAGGCTGAGAAGAAGGGGTTCCACAGGCCTAGCCTTTGGACAACGTCTCAATAAGTGCCCATATTCATGACAAAGATGGCACCGAAAAGGGAGAGTCTCATAATCCAAATGTTGCACCCAAGAGTAAGAACCCGCACACATCCACAGAATCTAGCAAGGGTTTGCTCAAATCAATTTCAACACAGATACGGGCATAAGTCATTACCTTTCTATCTAGAGTTTGTTGCGAGGAGCCGACTGGTTTTCCAAGCAAATATGCTATCAACTGCAAAACATCATCATGACAGCATTCCACAGGAAGTCGAGGAAGCCAGACCCAAACCGAAACACGATTCAGTAGCTCCTCTAAAGGATTGAAACACGCATGCCAGGGCTTGATAAACAAACCCACTTGGTTATAAAAACAGGGACCACCCTCAAAGACCCTATTTCGATCAGCCATGCAATCAAAAGTGACCATGAAGTAATTGTTAGCCAACAACATAATGTCCATTTCACCCTCTGGCGACCAAGTCCGTCGGGCCCAAGAGACTAAAAATTGAGGAGAAACCCTCATCCCCAAAAATTTGCAATATAAAGAATGCCTGGAATAATAATCAATATCTTCAGCTATCATCTCAGGCGGAATGACCAAGTTGGGTCTCTCTTTGCACTGCTCAAGACATCCATTAACTTTGGTGATACGAGATCCCCCGGACATACAAACGCTGCCATCAACCGAATCTTGAAGGAAAAGGCTATTGTCAATAACTTTTGTTGCATGCAACGACGACTTTGAGCCAATAGCGGAATGAAAGTCCATGCTTGAAGGGCCCAACAAAGTCTCCCCCAGAGACATTGAGGCAGCAGAGCCAGAGACAACCATGCAAGGTTGATCACCAACCCTTCCACCAAACACACCACCTCTCACCACACGCACCCCACACCACACTACCACTCAGAATAGAGGTAACAAAGACCCCTTTCCCTCCACACTCCCTTAAAATGTCAATCCCCCAGTAGCCAAATCCAAGCATGCACGGGCATGCACCACTGTCGAAGCCCCAAGAGCAAACACACACCACAACACAACAAGGGGCCAAGGGCTCCCCTGGGCACAAAAAACGACCTCAAGCCGTGTGTGTAGGATTTGGCTACTCTAACACCCTACTGCATAATACACACACCAAAAGAATAGCTCCCCTCATGGGCTACAACAAAGCCTACCCCTGGTAATCGCAGATGGTGATAACAATGAGTCGGCTCGGGATGTCCTGTAGAAGCCTCAGTCCCGATACACGCACGCATCCTACATTTTAACATTATATATATTAATGTATACATTAAATAATTATTTTTTATTATATAAGTATATTATATTTAAATTAGTAATAGATATTAAGTTTCATTTAAATTTTTGTTAATATTACATTAGTTTATAAACTGATATAATATTATTTTTAATTATTAAAATAAAGAAATATTTGTAAATATTTATAGATTGGTTTCAGTATTCAAAATAAAAATAAATCACATTAAAATTGTTAATATTAAAATTTTAATTCTTATATTAAAATTTACAAGTAAAAACTAAATTTTAAAAAAGCTAAAAATAAAAATTCTAATTCTGTCAGATTGGTTGAGATGGAAGAGCACAATTATCTTACATATTAAAATAATTTACCAATGATAAATTTAAATTATATATGAAATTTTTAAATATCACTAATGATTTTTTAATTAAAAGATCAAATTTTAAAATCAATCATTTTTCAAAATAAAAAAAAAATAATCAATATTTTTCTTTCAATTATTAAAAATATTTTATATAAATAAATAAATAATCTTTAAAAAATATTTTAATTTATTATTATGTATAACAAGAATTAATTTACAAAAAAATTAAAATATGAAATAATAAATGAAATGAAAATAAAAATAATGTAAGGCCCAACCCTATCTATGACCATTGTGACCTTTTTACAAAGTCTAATTATGCTAGATTAGTGAATTATTCAATATTTTGATCAATATTGTTTAAATATAATATAGCATTGGAAATGTTGATATGAAAAATGATTAAATATTTAATTTTCATTACCTTATAATATTATTATGGAGAGTGTGTGTGTGAAATTGAGAGAGTTATATATTCAAATTTTGAAAGTATAAGAGTACATCAATTTAAGTGTGCTCAACTACATTCTTAACATTCTAAATTTTCCTTGACTTAGTTAAATGATGATGGTAGTAAATGTTATTATTAAAGGTCTCTTAATAATTCGATGGAAAAGAATGAGAAGTATGTAAATTTAAATTCTTACAAGCACCAGGAAATAAGCATATTTAAATTGATATAGGCAAAAGAACCTTATAGATTGTGAATAAATTCACTGGAATAAATTCTTAACATTGTTTATGGTAAACTGGAACAACTCAAGTCGACAATGAGGATGCTTAAGGTAAGTTAGCAAGGTATGTTATATGAATTTGTTATCTAGTTGCATAATGATATTTAGTAATAAATAATCATTCAAGAATTCATTAGACAATACAGTTGAATAATTAAGGTTAGATTTTATTATTGTTAGATATGGATTCAAATTCTTATTTTGCATTGAAGGATATAGAAATCATACATATGGATATATTCTCATGCACTAACTATTGAATTTAATTTTATTGAAAATAGGAGCAGGAAATATTTGGGTTAATGTGTGATGTGGTGTTTATGTGTGAGATGTGTTTTATGCTTTAATTAAATGTTGAGTCATGTCAATCACATTGCAAGTGGTGTGTAAAGAGGTAAATTGCAGATGCAAGTTTGGAGGTAACTTTAGGAGGGTCAAAAAGGTCATAATTTAAACTTTTTTTACATTTTAAAAGTCTTAAGCAGAGTACCTATGGGTTGGAGAGTTATTTTTTACCATACCTTTTCCCATGCCTTATTTATGACCTCTCATAAATGGCCTTGAAAGGAGGTGATGAATTTTGGGGATGAAAAAATGGATTTGACTCATGCCCATCCCATTTGGTCCTCCCTCTCTTTAATTATATTGGACTTGGGAAAAAGGACATGCATGTGCACCATGCCTCTTTAATAAAGGAGAGGACTTGGTGAGAAACTTGGGGTATGGTGAGATAATTGAGATTGAACTTGTCATGATCTCATCCAATGGTGTGGAGTCCTAAATTCTTTAAAATCACTTGAGTTTTGGAAAAAGGGTGTTCTCTCCTTTTTGGAGAACTTAGTCTTTTTTTTAGAGTTTGAAGAGGGCATTTTCTTTTTGGGATGTTTTCATTCTTGGGATTGGAGAGGAAAGTTTGAAAGCTATGGAGAAAAGAGAAGAGTGAAGGATTCAAATAGAGCAACATGGAGATAGCTAAGTCCTATTTCCTCTGATTGCTTTTAGTTGATAAAATAAGTGATATGCAAGTACTTGAATTAGAATGGTTCTTTGAAAATGGATGTATTTGTAATTGTTGAATAAGTTAGTTGTAACTTCTATACCAAGATCATTTGGTAATATTTTAGTGTTTGCTGAGAGGTATGGTTAGAGCCCATGAGACTTCATGATGCCATTATGGTTGGGTGGAGAGCAAGATGTATTTCATGGGTATGTAAATTGTTAGTTTCTCAATATTATGTGTATCAAAGCAAACTCATATTCTTGACATGTTCATTGTTTTTCTATACATTATGTGTAATATTGAAAGTTAATCATCTTGTTGAAAGAAAAGAAAGGGATAGAGTATGTTCTTATTATTGGCATCTCTAAAGGAATTTGAAAGATATTGTAGGGTTTAAATTTCTATAGTTTTCATCGTAAGAATGTATTGGAAAAAAATGTATTTTAAGTTTCTTTAAATGGAAGGGCTCAAGTTTATTTATTATTGTATGCATCTTAAGGATGTATTGGAACAACAAATATTATAAGTCATTTGAAGAAAATATGCATATACTGTAAATATAGATGGTAATGCACAATATAAATGAAAGACTAGATTATAGGGTTGGAAATCATTTTCTTTGAAGAAGTTGTGAGAAATGAAAGTTAAAAATATGGACTGATATTTCAATTATTTGTTGTTGGAGTAATTTTAAAGAAAATGGTTATTAAAGGTTTATTTTAAAATCGCCCTTTAGTATATCTATCATGAAGGACTAAAAAGGTTTCACAAAATTAACTCTTAAACACTTACAAGAATTGCTATTCAAACTCATACAAAAATATTACTCAAGGTTATTAAATTTAAAATGGTGAATATAGATATTAACTTTTTAACCCTTTTGTTAAAAGAGAGAAAAAAATTAGCTTATTTAATCTATTTTCAAATGTTCAATACATATATAGATATTTATATATATTTTACCCTGAAAACAGGTATTTATATATATATATATATATATATTACATCTTTTATATTTTCAGAAAAGTATATACAAGAAAATGTATTTTAAAATTTATATTTCATATATAAAATAGATAATGACTAAATAAATACAGTTTTTTTTTTTTGAAAAATTTAAATAAAACATATATAGAAAAAAAAAAGAAATTAAAAAATAAAATAGAGTAGAAAGGGTACGCGGCCCCACACCCCTGTCTTGTTGAGGGTGCAATGACATTTGGCAATGTGGATCTGTCGTGATTTATTCAACATGGAAAAAATATATATTGCAGGCTTTCATAATTTAGTAAAGACTGCAATTTCTGCACAAATATAAAAAGGGTTTATTAAAAACTTTAAAATCTTCAAATAAAATAAATTTCCATGAATTAAAGGCTCAAATCTAGATTTGTGTAGTCTATAACATGTGCAGTCTATAACAATTTCAAATATATATATATAATTCCAAGATAAATTCGCCCAGACATTTATAAAAGTTAAAATGTAGATGCAAAATAGACTGTGTTGAATCTGGAAAATAAAACAAAATATCTATATGTATATATTACAAATCTTCCAGTATAAATAAGGGTTTCATTTTGGGCAATCGAAAATAGAATTTATCAGCATGTTAAAATGAAACAAAATGAACTAATAAAATGAACTTGGTGGGTGTATAAATCTTTAGTAAATCTCTATAGATTTTAAACTGCAGATTTGAAATATTGCAAACCCTTGTAACTTGGCACAAGAAGAAGAAGAGAGGGAGATTTGAAATATTTCAAACCCTTGTAACTTGGCACAAGAAGAAGAAGAGAGGGAAAAATGGAATGGGGGTTTCTAATATGTATGAATTTAAAAAATAAATAAATAAATAAACAAAAAAGAAACTTGCAACAAAAATCAAATCCTCTTAATACTCTTCAACCTTCATAAGTTGCTTTATTAGCCGAGAGGCTCTACAATGAAAGCATAATCCTGGTGTAAACAAAAAAATCCTCATCTAAAATTTGGCGTGTAGCCGACAGTACAACACATGCAAGGATGAACATTAATAAGGAGGCATCACTGTTGTCAGGCTCACGACCTCCTCTCATGGTGCAACCAACTATTACATGGCATTGTCGAAATGATGCTAATAGTTACATGCAATTGTAATGACTATCATTATTAATTGACAAGTAAGGAAGAGTAATTAAAACTACAGTTATGGAAGGTGAGGCTTTTGATTGTTGGATGGTAGTAGAACAATGGTCTTAGAAGGTCAAGTGTTTTTAACTCTCCGTTCATGGATTCTTTAAAATAAAGGAATACGAGGACATTATTTTTTTCAGGGGTAAGTGAGGAAAGGTGATGGTAGCGTATGTTAATTTTTGTAGCTTGGACAGGTGTCTCCATTCCCAAGAAATAAATAATTAATTAATTATTTTTTCTAGAGACTTGTAGAAAGGAGTTAGTTGTCTGGATAATTATTTATTTAATTCATTGATTCCTCTAGAGACTTCTAGAAACCAGTTAGTTAGGGTTTGTTATAATCTAATTAATTTTAGCCATTGATTGAGATTAAATCATGGCCATTGGTTTTTCAATGAGAAAATTATAAAAGGGGATCAATGGGCATTTGGAGAATACACACTTGGAAGACTTGCAATGATAGCAAGTAGATTTGCAATGAGAGAAAATAGTTTTGCAATGATAGCAAGGGCGCAGTGATAAGCGTTGGAGATAGTAGCTGGTGGAAATTCAACAAGAGAAATTGAGGGAAGAATTTCCAGAGAAGAATATTGTCAAAGCTCGACCAGTAAGAGGCAAGCAGTTTATGTATCTCTTAATTTGCTAAAGTTTAATAAAATTCCTCATCTGCAGTAATGGTTTTCCCTTCGAGGTTTTTCCAGGGACAATTTGTCCAAAAATATTGTGTTTACTATTTTGCATGTTTTCTTCTCTATTCTTGTGGTTTTATTTGTGAAGTTGCATTTGTGTTATTTTTAAATATTTGTTGTGAATTAATTTTTGCTAGTAAAATAATCTATATATATAGGAGATTAATAATTAGTAACTGTAATAGAATTTTCACATGGTATCAAAGCTGATATGAGGGTAGAAAAGGCTCAACACAGACACAAGAAGGAAAAATCGAGGGTTTATAAAACCTAGTTCTATCACTTCAAAACTATTTTTATTATTATTATTATTTTCTTTTGAGATGGCCTCAATAGGTTTAAGAGATTGGGACAGATTGGACGGAGCCTCAAATTTTGGTGTCTAGAAAGCCATAATTTCTTTATTGTTGGAAGAGAATGGTATCAAGGAATATGTGATCAGTGTTGTAGCTGTACCTATAGATCTAACACAACTCTTAGCATATAAGAAGGAAGATGCCAAGGCGAGAATGTTGATTCTTGATGGTGTCAAGGACCATATTGTTCTGCATATTGCAAAGTTGGATACAATGAAGAAGATGTGGGACACCATTCTGAATCTGTACCAGAATGCTACCACTAACCGAAAGCTTATTCTTAGAGAAAATTTGAGGAATACCTGAATGATCAAGGGAGAAGACATTACAAGTTACCTCACCAGACTCAGAATTGTCAAGGATGAGTTGGCAACTATTGGAGATAAACTAGATGATGATGAGCTGGTATGAATAGCCCTAAATGGGTTTACTAAGCAATGGGATGTATTTGTTCAAGTCATCAATGGATGAGGCACCTTACCGAGTTGGGATTGACTATGGAGTGACTTCACTTAGGAGGAGCTTAGACTAAGTCTTGTCAATGGAACCAACAGTAAGAGTCAGAAAAGTGAGGTGGAATAGGAAAATGTTGCCCTAGTAGGAAAAGGGAAAGCGAAGAAGGGGTCTAGCAAAGGATCAAATCCACAAAATGAGAAGAAGAAGGACTTGTCTAATATCAAGTGTTATGGTTGTCACGAGTTTTGCCACTATGTCAATGATTTCCCACAAAAGAAGAATAATGTAAAGAAAGGCAAGAGGCAGATGACAGCTTCAGCAAGTGTGGATGAGCTCTCTAATAGAATGGAGGATGAGTTTGCACTCATAGCTTGTATGGTTAGCTTAACCTCACAGGATGTTTGGTATATAGACAGTGGGGCGTCATTTCATATGACGAGTACTTCTCCAGTCATAAGGAGGACATCAAAATCCAGATTTCTATGGGGAACATTTCCAAACTCAATCTAGTTGGGAAAGGGATTGTTCTATTTTCGAGGGAGAATAGCAAGTTGATTCCCATTCATGATGTGTTGCATGTGTTAGGCTTGGGTATGAATCTGATTTTTGTATTTGTCCTTCAAGATAAAGGTTACAATGTATCTTTAGAGGGTTGAATGTGTTAATCAAGCATAAGGATTAGAAATCACCCATATCTATTAGAGTTAGGAGTGGTCGGCTTTACAGGTTGCAGTTTGATACTCATAAGGCATTGATGAGCAGTAGTAATTCTAGAGATCAAGGAGAGCTATGGCATAGGAGGATGGGCCATATACATCATGGAGCACTTAAATTACTTCGTGAGACAGTGACAGGTGTTTCAGAGGTGAGCACAGAGCATGATGATGTATGTAAGGGATGTGTATTGGGGAAGTTTACGAAAGTTGCTTTTCCAAGGAGTGACACCAAATCCAAGGGCGTTCTTGATCTAGTACATTCAGATATATGTGGACCAATGTCAACGAAGTCTCTTAGAGGATACGAGTACTTTGTTACTTTTATTGATGATTTCTCTAGGAAGACCTAGATATACTTCTTGAAGAACAAGGATGAGATTTTCAATAACTTCCAAGAGTTCATGTAGTGCCCCTCCGTGTCGGTTGTTTTTTAAGTTTGTGCGAAGTATTTGTTTGGGCTTCATTGTTCACCGTGTTATTTGATTGTGTGAAAAATATAATATGTTATTAGTCATGTTTAAACAATTAATTAAATTAAATTGATTGGAAGGTTGTTTATAATAAAATTAGAAAATTAAAATAGAGTTCCTTATAAGGTAATTCAAATAAAATTATAATTTAAAGTAATAATAATATAATGTTAAGTCATTAATAAATACTAAATTTAATTTGTGTAGATAGAAGTTTGTTTCAAATTATAGTTGACAAATTATCATTTATGAGAGATATTTGGTTAATCACAAAAAAAATGGGGATCTTGAATATGAAAGTAGAAGATAAGATTGAAATTGTTGTTAAAGCAAAATAAAGATAGAAAAGGTGGAGTTTTGTTTTAGTAAAGCCTAAAAGATGGGAAAAATCAAGTGACTTTTAACAAATAAGAAAAATAAGTATTGAATAGATGTTAAAGCGAAAAAAGGATGGGAAGAATTGCATGCAAGCACATGCACAACTGGAAACTAGTTTTGAATGGGGGAGATGGTCAAGGCGTAAAAGCTTCAAAAAAGCTAAGCACTTGCGTTATGGAGAGGGGGAGGGATGCCACAGGAAGAAGAGGAAGAAGACATTTAAGTCACGGAGACCCTTAGCCTGAAAAAGATAAAAGATGCTCTCAGATCGTTTGAGCAACAACTTTTCCTTCTCCAAAAATGAGTCCTTAAATGACACATCATCAGCTTGCATCGGGGGATGGAGACCAAAGCCACTCTGGTTCATTCGAGGGTTGAGTATCAGGGAAGTTGAAAACAAAAGAAGGAAGAAGGCCTTGTTGGAAAGATGTCTTCGCATAAGATAAGGTCCTTGTACTAGAATACACACGCCAGGTATGTATCTTGAAAAATGAATTCTTGTGTCTTGGACAATTCAACATCGCTCTTAGTTTGGTTTTCAAATTGAATTATCTTGTGGACATGAACGGTATTTATTTGCAATTTGGGAAACTACTAAAGCCCCATCTTCTTAGATCTAAGCGTAAGTATTGTGTCTTTTAAGGAATAGACAACAACCTGGTCTGAATCAGAATCTTGTAAACTGCGTTTCTTTTGTACTTGCATCCTTATATTTGCATGTTATTTTTATCACTGATTTTATCATTTTGACTCAGTGGTTACCCTTGAGTCTTGGCATTTGATCTTTATGTACATATAAATTCAACCTTAATATATATGGTAGCCGATATGATATATGGCATTCAATTTGATGTGAATTCAATTTGGGGAATATCAATCATATTTCTCCTTAGCTAATCCTAGCCACGCATTTTGTTATTCCTCTCACCTGTGCATTGATATCTCTTTGTGGAAACTTCTAAAACAATGTGCATACCTAGTCCTTGTGTTCCCATTTAGCTCCCTTCTATCGGTGTTGTTGTAAATACAAAATCTCACTAAATTCCTCTATTTCTTCTATCGACCTTCTTATTATCTGATCTCTGCCACACGCCACCTCTTTCTCTGCCTTTGGTATTATAAAGTTATGCTAGACTTTGATGGGAATGAGAACCCATGGGAGGGCGTCGGTTGTGAGAAGAGCAATAATGACTAACTAAACCTTCCTGATACTCTTGATTAGAATCCACCATGGCCTATGGCATTACTCATATCCTTTTAATAATCATTATGAATATATTCCTGAAAGAGTTAAGCGACAAACATTCTTCTAATTTAGTCTTGTCAATGTACTAACATAATAGAGAGATTACCGTGATCGTGGGGAAGTTTAATTTCCAAACTCCAAATTTGAGCATGTCTCTGGAAATTCGCCTTCAAATAGACATGCGTCAAGTTCAAAAAAAAAGAAAAAAAAAAAGAAAAAGGTTGCACATCATTTTATTCTGCTCTTAAGTCACGTATCTGTACCTCATCTATCTCCTTCCATTCAATCTGGTGGATAACTTTTGGGATTTGATAATAATGCAAGTAGATGGCGATGTTTCCAAATTCCAATATTCACTTTCTAATATACTTGGCAACCTGTCACAGTTACAACATTTAGAGTTGAGGCATTGTACAGAATTAAATCGCCTCCCTGAAACCATTGGCAACCTATCACAACTGCAACCGTTGGTTTTGCAAGGGCATAGTAAATTTTAAATAACCTCCCTGATTCGTTAGAAGCTCCCGCAGATGCAGCACTCGAAACATAGAAGGCTATAGACTTTTAGAATGGTTACTAACCCATCATAAGGATTTGCCCTTTAAATGAAATAGGTTAAGAAATTCCTTTATGAAGGGGTAATGTGATAATGAAATTTAAGGTAAACAATAATGCAAGAATTAGGATTAGATGCTATATAAAAGAGTATTTTAAAAGATTGCATTAGTTCGTATAATGTTGAATCTTGATCATTTTTTTTTATGGGTTAATGGTTTAATTATATTAATAATAGTTTAGATAAATAAATAGATCAATAGAGATATTCTTTTAATCATTGGAAGAGTTGATAAAATGATATTTAAAAAAAATCAGAGGAATGTCTTATTGTATTAAAATTATAGCTAAAGAATAAGTTAGTCGTGATGATTAATAATGTGATCTAAATGAAGGTGGTAATATAGTACTATGGTTAAAGATTAAGGAAAGAGGGTTTTAGAAAATATTATAATATTAATTAATAGAAAAGTTTTGGTTAAATCCTATGAAAATGGGATTAGGAAGTTATCATAAAACATGGGGTGAATTTAAAGTGAAAGATGTTGAAATGTGTTTACAAGTAGGTTTAGAGCAGCTTTAGGTATTATTCATGAGACATTTATGAGTTAAGTATTATTGTCATGTATCATCATCAAATTAACTAACATACATCGTTGAATAAATAGTGCTTACGATATTGTCTCCTTGAGGTTAAATAGAGTCTTGCTTAGATCTAAATAAATAGATTCTCTTGTAAATATCCATGCCTTTATAATCATCTAATAGTTGTTATGTTAATGTGTGTGTTTTCCATGGGAATGATGGGTCAGATTGTGTACATTGGATTATGTGTGGAAGTTATGTTTGGTTAGTATAGTATGTAGTCTTTAATTATGGTCGGAAGGTAAAGTATTTTGTGTTTGGGTCAATAGATTGTTCAAAGATTTTATGTTGTGAGTTTCTTATTTGATATTGTAAGCGTTCTTGGAAAAGTGAATTTCATGGATGTTGTGGTTGCTTGTTCGTGTTGGTTATTATATGATTTGATGGTTTATCTTGTCATGACTTTTCCTTGAGTTGATTTTGGTTGGAATCCTTTTTGAATATCTTGAAGTCTTGGATGTTTGATGAGTATGACCTTCTTAGTTTATTTTGATTTGACAAGCTTTTATTCATTGGGTTGGTGTTGAAGTTGGCTTGAAGCCCCGTATCATTGACAAACTCTTGTTGCTTCATTTTACCCTCATTTGCGGATTGTCGTTCTTTTGGTTTCTAGAGGCTTGAGATTATTATCAGTTGATGTTCTCTCTTTATGTGCCCTTGATGTGGCAAGTGTTTTGATATCATGATTTTAAAAGGGTTGTACATGAATTGTTGAGACTTTGATTATGTGTTTATAGCGAGATGGGTAATGCCTCATGTGGTTTGGTCTTGAGATTATTTTCTTTATCTATTACGATACAACCCTTGCCTGGTTTAGTTTATGTTAGGGGTCTTAGGGGAGAGTGGCTCTTCGTGGGGGCTGGCGCCTCGGGTAAGAGGAAGTGCACAGGAGAACCCACGTAAGAGTAGTTAAACAAGTGATAACCTAAACAATAGAATTTAGGGGGATGGGTAGTAAAACTCACAAGATAATTAAAACTAGATTCCTCGTCTATGCATTAGGGCTACCATAGACTAGTGATAGACTGAGAAGGTTGTGGTCGGTAAAGTTGTAGTCTCGTCTTCATGAGAGATTATTGGCTGTGCATTAGCTACCCTATGGTGCCAGCGCCTCAGTTAGGAGGAAGGGCCAGGAGATCCATAGATGGGTGTCGGTGCCTCAGTTGGAGGAAGGGCTAGGAGAATCCCATGAGAGCTATGCGATGACACTCTCCACTAGACACCCTTGTTCTTGTTTCTTGCCGCCTCTAGATATTGTAATCTTTATGTTGTTTCAGATTCTTGTGAAAATGATTTATGAATGCTCTTTGGTGACTTGCTTAATTTTTATTGCTTGCATTAAATGTGATGAGTTTCATAACTTTATTGATTTTATTGACTCATGAATGTTGTTGATTATGTCATTGTAATCCTTGTTTTATGATACCTTTGTATGATGTTGAGTCTTGTGGTTCCCTGTTTGGATGTTCTTGGTTGAGGCTCTTCTTGTCAGCTCCTTAGCACGGGGGGTGGGTCTTCAGACCCACGTGATTGGGTGGAACGTGATAAGCACCCCATTGGGTCCCCAGTCAAGGATTGAGAGGTGCGGATTGGTGCTGTTGCGGCAACTCCAGAGTTGTACCATTCTATTCTGTCATGTGGTTCCTGCCCATATTGGGAAACATGTTTGTATCATTGTAAGGCTTGAATAATGTAAAGTAATGAAAGGATGTGATGTAATATTTTATCATTGGTAACTTTGTGAGGATATGGATCCATATCAGATGTTATTCAAGTGTTGTATTTATTTAAGTGAATGGTTCTTATTGATGGTTTTATAAGTATGCTTTGTCATGGATTAGATTTGGCTTTCATTCTTTATCATTGATGTATGGCATTAAGTTTCATAATGTATCCTCGTGTACCCCAAGGGACGTAAATGATATTGGGTTTGTTTAAATGAATTTTCATGTCATAACTTTTGTGCATCTCATGCATGTTAGTTTTACTTTAAAAAAAAAATTGTGTGGTATTTGTTGCTTTAGTTGTCCTTTGGGGTTCACGTGGGGCGCTATAGTTCAAAGCTCTTGTGCAGAATTTGACAAGCAGGAAGATGAAGGTTCTTTAGTTAGATAATGGAGGCGAGTACAAAGGAAAGAGTTCCAGGAGTTTTATACCAGGGAAGGAATCAAGAGAGAATGGACTGTTCTTTACAACCTTCAACAAAATGGGGTTGCTAAGAGGAAGAATTGGTCTATATCAGAGGCAACAAGGGCTATGTTGTATGACCAATATATGCCACGTTAAACTTATGGGTAGAGGCATGCAATATGACAATTTACATACAAAACAAGGTTTCACATAAGGTATTTAGCAAGATGACACCAGAGGAGGCATTCTCAGGGAAGAAGCCAGATGTTAGCCACTTCAGGATATTTGGGAGTTTGGAATATTATCACATTCCAAAGCCTACACGTTCCAAGTTAGATCAAACTGTAGAGAGAGGGTACTTTGTGGGGTACAGTGAAACCTCAAAGGCATATCAGATATTTATTCCAGGTGCCAAGAGGATTATAGTCAGACGTGATGTCAAGTTCATGGAGGACAAGGCATTTAGAAGGTCCAGAGATTTTTTAGTAGATGATCAGAGTGAACAGCCAATAGAAGCTCCAAGGATTGTGCAATCAGATTAGGGGTAGTGAAGCTTGAGTACAATTACTAGTACAAGCACAGGCTCAGGTGCTGAGAGTTCGTAGAGTATGGAGCAACAGATGTAGTAGATCCAAGAGATGCATCAGGGAGACATGGAGGTTGATACTTCATCCTCTATAGTTGGTAGCAGGAACGAACATACACATAGGGATACTCAGGAGTTTGTGGGAGCTCCTAGGATGAGTAGTAGACAACGAAGACAACTAGCCAGGTATAATGACTATATGGCATTTATTATTTAGTTGGTAGATAGTGAGCCTTCCAGCTATCAGGAGGCCACACAACAACAAGTGTGGCAAGATGCGATGGTTGAGGAATATACCTCAATAGTGCAAAATAATGTGTGGGAGGTTGTGCCTAGACTAATAGATAGGGCGGTGGTTGGATCACACTGGATCTATAAGATCAAGAATGGTGCAGATGGTAGCATCAAGAAATACAAGGAAAGGTTTGTGGCCAAGGGGTTCTCTCAGAAGGAGGGAATTGACTATGAGGAGACATTCGCTCCAGTGGCCAAGTATACTTCTATACGAGTTGTGATCTCACTTGCAACATAGATGTGATGGTGGATCCATTAAATGGATGTCAAGATGGTGTTTCTTAATGGTGAATTGAAAGAGGAGGTATACATAGAACAACCAAAGGGCTTTGTAGCACACAACAACAAAACCCATGTATGCAAATTGAAGAAAGCTTTGTACGGAATCAACCAGGCTCCCACAGCATGGTATGAGCACATTGATAGATACTTGCAGGGAATGGGCTTTGTGAAGAGTGAGGTGGATGCTAACCTCTACTACTTGGTGGTTGGGGGTGAGGTTCTCATTCTTGTTCTATATGTGGATGACTTATTTTTAATAGGTTCACTAGGGCTCATAGAGGAGTGCAAGAGGGGCCTTGTAGCAAAGTTTGAGATGAAGGATTTGGGGATTATGCACTACTTTCTAGGCATGGAGGTATGCTAAACAAATAGGGATATTTTCTTTGGACAAGGGGAATAATGCATCAAAATCTTGAGGAGGTTTGAGATGGAGGATTGCAAAGCCATGTCTACTCCTATGATCATGAATTGGAAGAAGGTAGACTCATCCAGGGAGAAGGATGTAGACCCCACCTTATACAGGCAATTGATTGGATCTCTCATGTATTTGGTCAACACTAGGCCAGATATATCCTTTGTAGTAAACTCTCTTAGTCAATTCATAGTTGAGGGAAAGGGAGTGCATTGGACAGTGGCAAAGCATGTATTGCAGTATTTGCATGGTATAATCAAGTATGGGATCAAATATGCTTGAGGTGATGGTATCAGGTTGATAGGCTATACTGACGCAAATTAAGCAAGTAATACAACACATAGGAAAAACACTTCAGGGTGCTGCTTCAGTTTGGGATCAAGACTTGTCTCTTGGTACAAAAAGAAGCAGAAGTCTATGGCTTTGAGTTCTGCAGAGGAAAAATACATAGCAACTAGCATGGCGATGTGTCAGGCGATATGGCTTCAAAAGTTGTTGGTAGCCTTGTTTGGTTAGAGGGTTGAGACTACGGTGATACACTGCGACAATCAAAGTTGTGTCAAATTGTCTAAGAATCTGGTGTTCCATGATAGGTCTAAGCATATAGACATCAGGTGTCATTTCATCAGGGATTGTGTACAGTAGGGTATTGTTCAGCTATAGTATATACCTACAGATCAGCAGGTAGCAAACATTTTGACTAAGGCATTGGGGAAGGAAAAATTCATCTTCTTTAGAGATAAGTTGTGTGTCATGCAGGACACCTTCCTCACTAAGAGGGAGTGTTAATTTTTGTAGCTTGAATAGGTGTCTACATTCCCAAGAAATATTTAATTAATTAATTAATTTTTCTAGAGACTTCTAGAAAGGAGTTAGTTGTCCAGATAATTATTTAATTAATTGATTGATTCCTCTAGAGACTTCTAGAAACCAATTAGTTAGGGTTTTTTAGAGTCTAATTAATCTTATCCATTGATTGAGATTAAATCACGGCCATTGGTTTTTCAATGAGAAAATTATAAAAGGGGATCAATGGGCATTTGGAGAATACACACTTGAAAGACTTGCAGTGATAGCAAGTAGATTTGCAGTGAGAGCAAATAGTTTTGCAATGATAGCAAGGGCACAGTGATAGCGTTGGAGATAGCAGCTATGGAATTTCAGCAGGAGAAATTGAGGGAAGAATTTTTGGAGAAGAATATTGTTGGAGCTCTGCCAGTAAGAGGCAAGCAGTTTATGTATCTCTTAATTTGTTGAAGTTTAATAAAATTCCTCACCTGCAGTATTGGTTTTCCCTTTAGGTTTTTTCGAGGGACAATTTGTCCAAAAATATTGTGTTTATTATTTTGGATGTTTTCTTCTCTATTCCTGTGGTTTTATTTGTGAAGTTGCAGTTGTGTTATTTTTCAATATTTTCTATGAATTAAATTTTGACAATCAAATAATCTATATAGATAGGAGATTAATAATCAATAACTGCAATAGAATTTTCACAATGTAGACTTGTCATTGGTAAAATGCAGCTTCTCCATTGAATTTTATAGTAGATTTTAGGAGGAAAGACATCAACGCCTGCACAACACTTTCACTATTGGAGCTACAACAATAGAATCAACAATTCTATAAGAGGGGTTCCTATATATCATAATTTTTATGTAGCCTTATTTCTTCACTCGTAGTGTATTTCCATTATATTTTGTTTGCTAATTGTTGTATTTAGTAATCTAAATGATATGGTGCCCCCATGTACGTTGTTATTGTGATGGAATACTTGGCAACGGAAGTGCTCGGCCTCGCTAGCAATGATGCCAGGGACAACAAGAAGAAAAAAATCATTCCTAGACATCTTCTGCTCGCCATCAAGAATGAAAAGGAGTTGGGGAAATCGTTGGGTGGAGTAACCATTGCTCATGATGGAGTTCTACCCAACATTCACCAAGTGCTTCTTCCCTAAGAAGTCTGCCACTGCTTCGGAAAAGGAGCCCAAGTCTCCCAAAAAGAAATAAGCTTCCATTGATTTGGAGGTTTATGTTTATGTTACATATAGTGTTTTGTAACACCACCATTGTTTTAATCTATTATCCATTCTTGAACGGCCCAGCTTGGGTATGTTATTTCAGTTTAAGTGTCTACTAACTTTTGTAAAGGTGTAAGCTTATACCAGAAATGCGAGAGTGTAGATAACATCATGATCAGATTTGGGATTTGGGAGACTAAATTTTTTTCTGTCAGCTTGAACTGTTATGTGTTACAATGGTTTTAGTGTTAGATTTAGGTCTAAAAATGAATCCATTATATTTTGTTTGAATTGCTTAGGTTCTAAACATTGTGTTGTTAGCATACATTTACAAGAACAATGCTTGTTGAGTGCAAATGATGGTCAGATATTGTATTCAGAAGTTACAACATGGGAAAGTTGCCACAGGGTGAATATAGTGCTATCACACAGTCGAATTTGTTGAAGTGATACGTGCTTCGATTACTTCGATTGGGCAGAGTCACTGTTGATGAAATTTTTGAGGCTAATGAAGTGGAATAATTGCATGAAGTTCACAAAGTATTTGACTGGATTTATAAGCATAACAATACAGGAATGAGTGCTAGTGACAGCGAGCATGAGTGCTAGTTTATTTCTGGGGACTGCAAATATTTTTTTTTAGTACATTCAGTTTTTGAAAGTGTTGTATGCGGTTCTCGTGGAACGTCTGTCAAGAAACTTTTAGGTGACATTCTGGGTTGAAGAGTGGGAATGTTTTGCAGTCACTTTAAACTGAGCATGTTATAAACTTCACACTAAGAAAGTTACAAGTCTCCATCATGCATAAAATGCTAGAAAGATAGAATTGGTTACAAGGGAAGGGAAGAATTCTGCAACTGGGAGTGGCAGGGCAACGTGTTAAATAACATGGTTTGATTCTAATTCCTGGGTTTTCAAATGCATTGTACAGAGGTATTTTTTGCTAATACCTACATATATATTGGTCCCCCAAAGGTATTTTTTGTTGATATCTGCATGTATATTGGTGCCACTTTGCTTCCTCTGGCACATTTTCATACTTTCAGTTCTGGGAAGGGGAAAATTCTGCAGCTGGGGTTTCAAACAATCTACGCAGTGGTAACTGCTTGCTACAACATGTAAATGGGTGCCATTTGCATCCTTTATTTGGGCACATTATGATACTCGGTTCATCTAGTATTATAAATCTGGATTTGTATGTAATTAATGATATCTATGATATATTTTCGGCTGTGGCCTTTTGATTAAAAAAAAATACTTATTCTAAAACTAAAATTAATAATTGTTAGAAAATGAATTTTTAATTTTATTTAATCCATTTGTATTCGATAATCACTATAATTTAATTATTTATTTAACAACTAAATAATAAGCAATTTATGAATTTTAGAAATTATAATTTAATTTAATTTTATAATGAAATTTGATTTTTGAAGATATTGTGGTGATTTGATTATTTATTTACTATTCAAATTTAAAGAAGAATATGTAATCTAATTGAACCCAAAAGAGCAAAACTAGAGATGCATTTCTCTTACAAACATATTAAATAGATTTAAATTAAAAAAATTCCTATGTAAAATAAGCTAGAATTTAGAATAATTTTAGACAATGAAATGCTTTGGATGCAAAGAAAAAAAATATAAAAGTTGATTTTATATATAGATTTTTTTTCTTATTTTTTTCTAAAATTATAATTAATAATTGTTGAATTAATTTAAAATGAATATTTTATTTTATTTTTTTTATTTGAATTAGATAATTAGTAAAATTTAATTTATTTACATTAGATAATTAGTAAAAATTAATTGATTATGTTAAAAAATGGATAATAAATATTTTATGAATTTTAAAAATTAGAATTTTGTTTAATTTTGTTTGTAATGTCAAATATTAAAATTTTAGATTGAAATACTTATTTTTATTTAAAAATATATAATTCTATTGAATTTATAAACTACTTTTAATAAATTAATAAAGCTAACCCTAATATTATGTTATTTAACATAGAAATAGAAATCTAGACCCAAATATTTATTTTTGTTTAAAATATTTTATTAATGTCAAATTTATACACTAATATTAAGATATTAGTAACCCTGACCTAACACACACATTATCCTACAACCATAATTGAACCTTAAACCTAACCCTAATGTAACCCTAACAATAGGGTTTAATTAGCATTAGGATTTAATTAAGGTTAGAGTTAGGGTTCAATTAGGGTTATTACTCAATTAGGATTAGGGTTAGGATTAGAGTTAAGACTAGAGTTCATAAGGATTAGGGTTAGGGTCACTGTTAGGGTTATGATTAGGTTTAATATTACAATTAGGTTATGATTATGGTCCAATTAGGGATAGGGTTAGGATTCAATTAGTATTAGAATTAGGGTTAGTGTTAGTGTTAAATTACGGTTAGAATTATGGTTCAATTGTGTTAAGGTTTAATTAGGGTTAGTGTTCATTAAGGGTTAGGGATTAAATATGATTCAATTAGGGTTAGGGTTCAATTAAGGCTAGAGTTCATATAGGGTTAGGGTTAGGGTTAGTGTTCAATTAGTCTTAGAGTTAAAAATAGGGTCCAATTAGGCTTAAGAGATAGAATTATGGTTCAATTAAGGTTAGCGGTAAATTAAAGTTAGGATTAGATTTCAATTAGGGTTAAGGTAAATTATAACTATCTCACATATATAAGTTTTGGGTTAGAGCTAGGGTCAAGATTTAATTAAGGTCAGGGTTAAGGTTAAGGTTAGGGTTTAATTAGGCTTATGGTTCAATTAGGGTTAGGGTTAACATTACATTAGGGTTGTGGTTAAGGTTAGGTTAGGATTATGGCTATCATTCTAGGATAAAGCTTGAGATTAGGGTTAGGGTTCAATTAAGATTAGGATTTAATTAAGATAAGGGTTAGGGTTAGGGTTAGTAATAGAATTATGGTTATCATTAGGGTTCAATTAGGGTTAAAGTTAGTGTTAATATTTAAATAGGGTTAGGGTTAGGATTTTAGGATAGAGTACGAGGTTAGAGTTAGGTTTAGGGTTCTATAATAAAGCTTGGGGTTAGGGTCAGGGATTAGTTTGGGTTAGGATTTTAAATTTATTGTTATGTTAGGATTAGGGTTTAATTAGGCTTATAGTTCAATAAGGGTCAAGTTTAAGGTTAGATTAGGGTTATGATTCAATCTCAACAATAATTCTCACTCTAACTCTAACCCTAAACTTAATCGTAAAACTAACATTGACACTATTTTTAACATCAACCCTAACTCTAATTCTATAACTAAAATCAATTCTAATTGTAAGCCTAACCCTAATCATAACCCTAACCTTAATACTAACCCTAAATTTATCCCTAAAACTAACACTAATTATTTTTGTAGCCTTCACACTAACCCTAATTCTGCTAATAACCATCACCCTAATTTTAAAAATAACACTAATTCTAATTATAAACCTAACTCTTATCCTAAATTTAACCATAAACCTAACCCTAATTCTATATCTTAATATAGCCCTAATCATAATGTTAATCCTAATCCTAAGTCTAACCCTAACCATAACTATAACCCTAACTCTAACCTTAATTTTATCCTTAATCGTAACCCAAACCCTAATCATAACCCTATCCCTAAATTTAATTATATCTCTAACCCTAATCCCAACCGTATCCCTAATAAACCTAATCCTAACCCTAGCCATAATCCTAACCCTAACCAGGTAATCTTACTACTAATTCTAACCCAACCCTAATCCTAATTTTATCTTTAACCCTACCCTAACCCTAACCCTATTCCTAACCCTAATCATAACTCTAACCCAATTCATAATGTTAACCCCAATCGTAAATGTAACCCAAACCCTAATGCTTACCCTAACCCTAATAATTTTGTCTTTCATGTTGCATCGAGAATGTGACTAGCATATATATATATATATATATATATATATAATTAATTTAATATATATAAAATATGCCAAGAGATATCCTTCTCAAGGCGCCTATTGTATTTCTATGTGAGAAATTGATTTATGGATTATGGATAGGGTTTAGATTGGGGTTAGGGTTACGATTCTAATAGGGTTAAGGTTTAATTAGGGTTAGGACATGATTAAGATTCAATAATTCTAACTCCAACCCTAACTCTAATTCTATGTGCAATCCTAACCCTAAGCTTAATCTTAACTATAATATTGACTTCAACCCTAACCATAACACTAACACTAATTCTAATTATAACCCTAACCCTAATTCAAACCTTAACCTTATCATCAAACCAAAACCTAACTTTAATACTAATTGTAACTCTAACCCTAACCCTTACTCCAACCCTAAAACTAACACTAATTTTAACTCTAACTCTAACCCTAACCCTAACAGTAAGACTATTTCTAACACCAAACCTATTTCAATCAATATTTAACCCTAACCCTAACCCTAACACTAACTTTATTTATAACCACAACCCTAACTCTAAATCTATCTCTAACCATAACTCTAACCCTAATTCCAACCCTGACTCTAATTCTTACCCTTAACCTAACCCTAACCCTAATTCTAATGCTAAGCTAAACCCTAATCCTAATTTTGATGCTAACCCCAACCCTAATTCTAATTGCATCTCTAACTATAATATTAACCCTAATTACATCTCTAACCCTAATCCTAACCCTACTCTTGATCCTAATTTTATCTCTAATCCTAACCTCAATCCTAATTCTAATGCTAACCCCAACCCTAATCCTAAATTTACCTCTAACCCTAATTGTGTCTCTAATATTAACCCTAACCCTAATTATATCCCCATCCCTAACCATAACCATAACCATAATGATAACGATAACATTAACCTTGACCATAATATTTTTGTCTTCCATGTTGCGCTACGAATGCTACTAGCATATATATATTATTTATAAATAATATATATAAAAACGTCAAGAGGTATCCTTCTCAAGGTTTCTATTGCTCTTCTATTTGTTATAAAATAGACACCTCGAGAAAGATATCTCCCAACTTTTTTATATATATTATTTATAAATAATATATATGTAATGCCCTCACACACAACCCTAGAGGAAGTTGCACTCACTACTTAAATGCACCAATTTTTTTTTATTTTAGTACAAATAACATGCAAGATGAATACACATTGCCAACAACCTCTAAGGCCACGAGACAAAGATTACTTTAAAACCCAAATAACAAAAAAAACATTAATAAACCAAGCATTAATAGCTTAAGGAAAAGAGACAACATACATTCCATACAAGATAATTTACAACGGAGGATAAGAAATACCAAAAGATTTCAATAACATGATTTACAATAAGATTACAATACTCATTCCCCGAATGAGGTAAGTCCAACAAAAATGATTACATAATACAAATTCCACCTCAATAACAACTGAGGGGCAATAAAATACAAGAACCGAGAGAACAAGGCATGAGAAGAAACTCCCCACGAGCTCTAGGAAATCACGAACACGAACATGAAGAAGAACCAACGGATTTAAGATGCACACCACCCAACCACGTGGAATCCAAAAGGTTCCACTCCTCCATGCTAGGAGATAGTAACAAGGAATTCCTACACAAGACCATCTACCACTAGGCATGGGGCACACAAAACTGATACGAAATAAATACGAGACCACATCACAAGACAGAACGGTCATACGTACAACTCTAGGTACGACTCACACAGAACTGTCATAGGTTACATTGCTTCCAAACATAGAATAGATCAAGGGTGTCACAAATAACAAGTACAAACTGCTGACTTAAGAAGAGTGTCATCGCATAGCTCGTCAAGGGATATCCTATGGGAATCTTCCTAGGCCCTGACCCCCACTCCACGGGTTATCCTGGTAGCCTCTACCGCATTCCCGGCACCCATGCTTACTCATGTGGAACCAAATACCTCTCGTGAAGATGAGATAGATGATCTTGCCATTCCAGGCCTTCCCGTCTCATCCCAAGTCTCGAACTAGCCCTTGGGTCCATGAGCGAGGCACAAATTATCTTGTTTAATGTTTGATGCAACCTAAGCTTCTAAAAGTTTAATTTAGTTATCACTGAATTAACCAACTTGCAAAGGGTTATCCTAGCACCACTTTGTGCGCTGGCACCCATTGCAAGCCACTCTCCTAAGACAACACTCACGATAATAGCCAGAATAGGTATCCAGATAAACACACCCTCTCCATTCAAGGAGGTAACAATCAAGAACTCACACCAACACCAGAGGCAACAAGATTAAGACCCTCTCCAAACACTGGCGTAGAACGACAAAACAAAACCACTCCATCCAAGGAGGCACATAATACAAAACCTTCTCCTATTTCCAAGGAGGCACAAATTACAAAACTCGTACATGAAAACTGGGTGAAACGACATGGTGTAACTATACATATTTCCCATAACACATCCAAGGTTGACTCACATGCCACAACCGATATTGATAAAAGAACTCTTAAAAGGAAGACTTTCAATACATTCACACTAACTCCACAACACAACAAATACGAACAATTAACCACTGAGAACATTGCAGACAATGAAGTGAGCTACTGTTCGGATTTCCTAAATCCAATCAAACACAGTATTCATGACTTGCATTATCCAATCAATTGAACCTATCTCTTTTCACGACATAGAATATTCAAAGAACAAATCATTTACCCTAAACCACACAACCATATTCTAAAATCCAGACATTTCAATAAATAACATCATTGAATTGAAATCAATCCAATTAATAACTCTACGTCTCACAATCATATATCATAATTAAATCCATTTGTTTTATAAAGCATTGGACTAAATAAATTACTCTTTATTTTGACCTAGCAATAAATCAACAACTTAATCTCATATGATTCATTTAAATCATTCGTTACTTCTAAGTTTCTCATTTGTTTTCTGTATTTAGAACGTTTTGATAAATAAATCAGTCTTTCTTTCAATTCGCATTAATAAATCAATTAAATCTTCAACTAAGTCTCATCTCTACTTGAATATGAATACATTCCAACAAATATGCTTAATACTTAAATCACACTGTTGACATTTAAGAATCTATAACAATTCTTTATATTTCGTTTTCCAATCTCATATCTTATTAAAATCACTCTTTAAAATAAGAGCATTTGATTATCTAGACTCTATCCTTTAAAATAAATCATTGACTATGCAAAATTCAATGTTCTAAATAATTCATTTGAATATAAAATCCACTTTTGCTTCTATTTCGAATCAAATCATCTTACAGTTATCTATGTTTGAATCTATCCCTTAAAATTTCATTTGACACAGTTATCTGTAACAATTAAAATCAAATTATAAATAAATCAGACTGTTGACAAATAAATCATCTAATTGGACTAAGGTATTCATAATCTCTAAGTTTCGCTATTATAATAAAAATCAAGATATCGTAATAATTTAACATTTAAATTAAACCATTTATTCCATATTTCATCATAGAATAAATAAATCAAAGTCAATATTTTATATAGAACATTTGATTAAATAACCATTTTCGTTTCCTCAAAACCAATGCGGTAATCATTTAAGAGTAAGTTCTATTTTAGATATGAAATATCATTTAAGACTCCTAGATTTCACGTTCAAGACATAACTTAAATAAATTCGATTAATTAAAATCGACACCTTAAATCAATTATATTTAAATAGCACATATCATAAATATGTAATTATTCTTTAAATATTCTATTTAAATCCCACCAATTTACAATTCCAATTTATTGCTAAAACTATATATAATAATATTCTAATATTATATAATATAATATTAAATATTAAAATATATTCATAACCAAATATATAATAATATTTTAATATTATATAATATAATAATAAATATTAAAATATATTTATAACCTATATATAATAATATTTTAATATTATAATATAATATTATAATATCATAATATAATATTAAAATATTAAAATATATTTAAAATTGAAAGAAACGAAATTTATTAAAAGGCAAATTCCTCATGCCATAGGGACGTGGCTGGCTGTGTTTAACACAACCGAACCCACAGTGGTGGCGCGACTGTGTTAACCACAACCGAACCCACCACAGTGGGCGGCGGCTGTGTTTAACACAGCCACTCTCCACTGCGGGTGGCCGTGGGGAGGGCGCTGGGCGTGGCTCCCTCTGCCATGCCTCCCATGGGGCGCGGCGGGGGTGAGCCCCCAACAATCCCTCACCAAAAAAAATAAAATAAAATTTATTTTATTTCTAAATTTATTCCATTTTAACCAAAATCGAAATCATAAAAACATTAAAACCCTCCTCTGGTAAAAAAACCAGAACGAATTTCACAAACCAGATTTAATGAGGATTTTTATTATTGAAATTGCAAACCCTAGTTTGAAGATTTTCACACAATTAACCAAGATTTTCACTATTTATCAGTTTACTCTTGCAACTAGTTTTCCTTTCTTTTGATGGGTGTTTTCATTGCAACAAAATGATTGAATCTTTTAAAAGGAAACAAGAACAGATTCTAAATTTTTACTAATTGAAACCAAAACAAGAAGGAAAAGAAAGAAAGAAAAACCTTTGGTTTTCTCCAAATGCTTCAAGTTTTGTTAATGGAGATCTTGCCCTTCACCAATTCTTTTTCCAAAACCAATCCCATTTTTGCTCTCCCCTTTCTTTTTTTTTAAAATGAAAATCCTCATTTTTCTTATGCAAGCCCCCCTTTCCAAATTTGTCAAAGCCCTAAAAATGGGCTCACCCACCAAACTTATTGCTAAATGAAGATATTTCCTTTTTTTTTTGGCAAAATCATAAAACAATTTTTATTTCCAAGTGTAATTTGCATAATATTCTTTTAAACTAAAAATCTATTTACAACTCCAAGGTCAAATAAATTTCTTTTAACAAAATATACTTCAACAATTCATAATTCAACCATTCATAATAACGTTATTTTTTCAACTTTATTTCTAGGAGTAAAATCTAAAACATATTTCTAATTTTTGATTTAATCCAAATATCTAATGATGCCAACATGGCTAAATTTATTTAATTTATCCCTATTAATTTAATTAGTCAATAAAATAAATCTAATTCAAAATTAGATTATTTTATTAACTAAATTAAATTAATTAATTAATCACTAATTTTCCAACATCTCAATAACACAACACAATCATCATTTAAAATTTCAAAAGCCATTTAATCACTTTTAACTTGCAATTAAACACATTTAATCATTAATTAAACTATGCAAGTCATTTAATAAACTTTAACTTGAAATTAAATAAACACTCAAGGGGAAACTGACCAAGTTAAAACAACTGACCCCGACGACAACCCGACCACACGCTATGACTAGGGTGATGACTTGGTTTGGAAAACCTAGCTACTATCTCCCAATCAATTTTCGTTGGTAAATGGACGCGCTCACACCCGTGAAACTAGGTGGAGTCGATGTCATGTACCTGCAAACCTGCAACAAAGAACATGTCGAATGTGCAACATATATATGTATATTATGATCAAACACACCGTGAAGAAGAAATCTCAGAGTTGTAGGGCGCTCGCACGCGAGTGATACAATCCGTCCCCTTCACCAATAGAGTATCTCTAACTGATGCATCTAACATCAATGATATGATCAATAGCATAAAACATCATTCAATCAGATATATTCTAAGTTACTCTAAATCATGTCATAAGGCTAACATCAGAATAAGATCACATCACATCAACATGTAACTTCACATCGTTTAATCAATCACGATCACAAGTAATCAAGTTCCAAAGTCAAAGCATGTTCAGACACAAATGTCACATCATGATATAACATGCGCATCACCAACCAGTTCATGATCAAATAATCACTAAGTTCACAGTCACATCATAAGCAAAATCAAACATTACCAAGAACGCAGTGCCGATCCACATATCCAAAACGGAGAGGTGTTACAATATATGCTAGTTAAGTTATGTGTTATTATTTGAACAATGTAACCATGACAAATAACATTAGACCTTAAAAATTGTGTTGCACAATGGTGGCTTTTTAGGAGCGCATTAAGTTGTAAACATATGTCTAAACAAAAAAAAAGTTGTCACGTTTGTGTTAGTTCCACATTAGAATGTGGGCATGACAAATAATGTATTTTAAATTTTTTAATCAAAATTCAAATTTTAAAATCAATCATTTTTTTAATATATATATATATATATATATATATTTCAATTCTCTAAATTATTTTATATAAATTAAAACTTTATTGTTATTATTATAAATATATAAAAAAAATTGTAACAAAAATATAATACAAACTAATAATGAAAATAAATATAATATAAAATTTATTTTAGTGTGCCTAAAATGTGTGAACAGGTCGGCCTTTAAAAGCTTGTTAGGGTGTGAGCACACGATAGGCCCTGCAACAAAAAAATAAATTCCTCGAACAAACAGGTCATGAGAAAAACGCGAGAAAGATAGGTTAGAAACGTCAGAAAAGGTGAAAGGTCACTATCATTGCACAAACAACCACGATCTTTTCCACCACCTTGCATCCTTTATGCAAGAGAATGAGTTGTTGATGGAAAAAATAAGTTCATAAACTTCAAATAAGGAAACACCTTCAGCATAATTATCCTTAAATCATAACCCTTTCCTTCAATTTCACGTGTACCAGCTAAGGAAAATAATAATGTATACCCTTTGAAAGTGTTTCTAGAATTGGCTCTATAAGATATTATGTAGTTTGAACATTGGGTTATGCAAAAGTAGAAATGCATGTAAAGAAAACTAATTATGCTAATCAAGATTATGTTATTTGAATTCAATTTATGGATCATGGTGAAGTAATAGATTGTTGAGATTGGTATTTTTGGTCAAATTTGGGTAGCATAGTCAAGTTTCAACTTCATAGACAAGTGCATGTGCAATCTTATGTGTATAGGAAAAATGTTATTGAATACAAATAGAGAACTAAGCGGTGCATACAAAATGATATAAGCCTACTTGTATAGTAGTACGATGCATTACCAATGTACTCTAGCATCAAAGAATGGATAATTATTAAAGGTCCTTCAACAAACACATGCATTTCATGTATTATAGTGAAAATAAACATTGAGAAAGCTTCAAAAGAATTTACAACCTATATTGAGATCAACTCATCACATATAGCATGCATACTCTTGAGCATAACATGAGAAATATATATGAATCTATTAAATGCATAAGAAATTCCTAGAGACACTTTAAATTTAGTGAGAGGCTAGGCAACAAAACACATCTTATCAAATATTTACAACATACATATGTGTTTAAAATTGAAACTTAGACTATAAGACGTATGCTCTAGAATGTACCAAGAATAGGGGACATAGACTTCCCTAACAAAGCTAATTTCTCTACCCCCTTATAAAATTAGAAAATCTTACACATATATATGCAAAATACCTCACATATATATACAAAATACCTCATGGAAATCCCATGAACTACTAACAATTGTACTAATCTTCCATACTTGATCATTTAGACTAAATCAAATTGGAATTGCGTAGTTCTCAATGCCAGAAGATATTTTAAGAGCTCATGCCTTACCCTGCTTATAATTGTTTGGTAGATGCTTGCGTGAAGGATTCGCTCAAGTGTTTGACATTGTGCAATCCGAGATGAAAGATTTGGAAGCTATGGTAAAGAGAGTTCAATATATAATATACTTACTCCAGTGCAATAAAACATTGTCAAAACTTGAGAATTTCATGTTAAAAATAGCTCTCTCAAACACATTTTCTCAATATTATAATATACTATTTATTGCTTCATACACAGATATTTACATGCTTTGGAGATTGATGGTAGAGGGGATTCTCTTTAAGGACTTAATGAGAAGATAATAAAATGATTTAAAAAATCCCAAGCTACCAAATGTTCAATGTGGTAGACTTTGCAAGCATGCAACATTGGCTTGGTGTTATTCTATAAAATCATTTGAACTAAGCTTTTATCGACATTTTTTTATAAGTTGATAACTACTTTGAAAACGACGATAAGAAACTCTTCAAAGGTTCAAGATAAAAATAGTATGGAGGTGGTTATTAAAACCTATGAAGACATTCATTGAAGCAAAGATATGACATAGATGCAAGAAGAAATGGGAGGATGATGAGAGAGGCATGCGGTTGAAAAGTTTCTTTCAAATTTTGTAGTGTCAAGCACCTTAATGGGCATGCAGGCAAAGCATGAAAGCATACAAAAGAAGGTGAACTACTTAACAAAATTTCATAGATTTTCTCAATGAAAAAGTTGAAGAATTTAGGTTTTACAACACAATTACAAGGTTGAAAAGGTTCCTAGGATTGAAGGGTCAAATAGTGAAAAGGTCGGAAAAAGGATTGAAACTTTATTACTTAGAAAATTAGAAAAATCACAAAAATAACATATGAAAATTGATAATAAAAAAAATGTATTAATGTCTAGAGATAATAATAGCCCAAACACTTATATCCTACAATATTTAGAGTGGCACTATCTTTAAATTCTTCATGGACTTGACCTCTGAGTTTGAATGGTGTATGACTCCAAGATATTAGTCGTTGGGCGTATTTTCCCCAATTCTTTCCTCATGTGTAAGATCTCCCCAACACCATGCTCAACTCTTTAAATCCAGCTAAGCTAAAGATATTTGACACAAAAAGTGGAGGACATGTTAGAGTTTTCTTATGATGGACTACTATCACCATGACGTCTCAACCTAGAACCTCCTTGATGGACGATGGAATAGGGGTCTATAGAAAGAATACACATCGCTGAAAAGATCGAGTTGAGCCTAGTGACCTAAAATTGAACATCCAAAAATAAAAGTGCGGAACTAAAAAAAGTAAAAGAAAAATTAACACGGAAAAATGTTTAATCAATGACAGTTTTAAGTAACAATAAGATCTCTATGCTGGAAATTAAAGAACTTATGAAATTTAAAGTAGTGAGTTTCTAACTTACATCTTTGTGGCCTCACATCTCACAGCACATAGGACATTGGTTGAATGTCGCCGCTATTTCTTTCCTTTTTTCAAATTGCAGAGCTTGCAAATAAATTGAAAAATTAAAGCAAATTGAATGAAGATTTCAAAGAAACACCAAAAATAAACAAAAAGTGAGGCAGTTAATTTTCTTCTAAAGAAATTTATGTTTCACTATGAAATTTGCATGGGACTGTTATACACATCTCACGAAAGGCTGCAAAAAATTCGCCTCAACTTGAGAGGAAATAATCATAATCAAACTATGAAATATTTTTTTCCCTCACCTTGTCTCATGCATGTCTCTGCCAATTTTCGATTGTGGCCTTTCCTTTTGCCTCCCACCACAATCTAACATGAGCTAAAAGTGGAGTAAATATCATGTTTAATATTCACTTTATCTGCAATTCTGTTAATTCGCCTTTAATTGCATATTTAAATAAAACAACTACTAGCATATATATTATTTATAAAATAATATTATATAAAAACCATCAAAAATGCATTTCATTCATAAAAAAAATTAGCACAAATGTATGCAAAAAAACAAACTAACATTTTCCGTATTCAACCATTCACACCTCTTCGGCATACCCATCAACAAAAAAAAGCTTATCTATCTTTTTCGTGTATTTGAATTTATATTAATTATAAATTCATTCATTATTCCATTTCAAATTCACAATATAATATAAAAAAACAGTTATCCTTTAGCCTTCGGGTATATAAAACATCATTCCATTGAAAAGATAAAAACTTTGAAAGATCTATAAGAAAATAGAGAACACAAATCTTTGAGTATGATCTAGGTGACATATAAGTATAATATATATCCACCCAATTAATTGGCCATATAATCCCTCTCAAATATTTAGGAAAGCCAAACATGTCAAGAAAAAAGCAAGAAAATATATTCTTTATTTGAATGTTTTTTTGAAATTGAACCGTAGATTTTTGGGTAGGTCTTATAGGCTACTCTTGCACTCTTAGGATGTTTCACCTAAAAGGAGAGAGATAAACCCCACTCAAAAGATCTAGCTAGGTTCACTCAAATTATGCAATATACGATGTAATTCAGACTAAATGAGATGATCTAAATGCAACTGGATGATCTATGTGACTGATTATGAATGCAAGACCTAAGAATTATGCAATGTTGGAAAATGTGATATGCAAACATGAACTATGAATGAACAAATGTAAAACAAAAATGAAGAAGGTTGATTCAGAGTGCACCTGGGTAGAGAATGGAGAATTTGTAATCTTCTGAATATTGTCTAAGATTACTGCAAATCACTAGTGGGACTCATTCACCACTGATGGCGAATCAGTCCTACTTCTGATGAAAACTATGAGAAACTAGTTTCTGAGTGTCGGGATCCAAAATCTAACAAAATTTGGATTTCCAGCCTTAAGGTGGGACTCATTCGTCATTGATGGTGAATCATTCCTCTCCCAAAATTCTAAGAAATTAGGGGACAATTCTACAACACCAGATCTGAGGTTGTCTGCTTGTCGGGTTGACGAAGTTAATTCTATAGAAAATTGATAGACTGTCTTCTCCACACTTGAAATAAGATTGATTTGACTTAAAGCACCTTTTTGACTTGTGGACCACCTTTCAACACCTAATTTCTTGTCAAATCTACATACACAAGTCTGCAAATACACATGCAAGAGGGGGGAAATGGTTGAGGGTTAGAGAATAGGGGTTTGCCTTGGTCAAACCCCGCATTAGTAATCAAACCCTTAATAAGAAATGGAATGGAAGAGAATGATAAACAAATAACATGTAAATACTATTAACTTACCAAACCCTTGTTGAAGAAATCTGAAGATATAACAATGGCTACTCCAAAATACTTGATTGATGCTTGATTCAATGATGCAAAGTGCTTGAATGCTTGGATGAATGTATGAATAAGTGAACTTGATGAGTGGGCGAATGGGGGGTTGAAATGAGATGAAAAACACTTATTTATACACACTTGCACCTTAGTAACCCAATGATACCTCATCATAGGCCGATATAAGGTGATTTTAAATAAAAACCAGAAAGAAATTTTGAAATATTTTGAATTTTGAGCCAAGAGGTACTCATTCGCCACCCATGGTGAATAGGTCCCAC